>JAAOAI010000897.1:0-17602 GCA_013758895.1 Fusarium bulbicola | reverse complement strand
GAATAAAAAACCTGTCTCACCAACCAGATACTTGTATTTAATACCCATAATACACATATTACTCATAGTCTGTTCTATCCAAATATTGTTCTCAAGTTCTCGCTATGTTAGGCCTATTGCGTCAATATAACCAGCAAGTAAAAGTACCCACGCCTTAAGGAGCAGGAAAATATCAGACCTTGATAAAAGGTATTAAAATAAGTTCAGCAAAAGGTACCCTAAATTTGTCCCAAATTTAAGATGATCCTAGATTTATCATGAGTTACACAAGTCTTTTTGTGATTTAAGATCGAAGTCCGGAATTTTCTTTCCTCCCCTACTAGCCACCCTATACTCGAACTCGGCTCGAGTAGCATTTGTTCTCATAGCATCAAGACCAAAAGCCACAAATGAGAAAGATACTTCCAGAACCCAATCACGTGCAGTTATAATTGATCTCTCGCGCTTCTAGATTTACACGCATAGTACATGCATATGTTACCCTGCTCCCCGGTCATTGCCCAGAAATGGCTTCCTCCCTAACACTAAATTCATATTTGAGCCTGCGCCCTAACGCCTTATGCACCAAATGCCGACCTTGGCCAGGATATGACGCGCCGTTGACATGTTCGATAATGAGTAATGATCTGTGAAGTTTCCGATGACGCACACCTGAAACGTGTTGGAGAGTATATGTGTCTACCTCCGCTGTCCAGCAAACGTAGCACGGAGAGCCAAAATTTGTTGCCTCTCTGCCTCAGGAAGCATGTCAATTTGGGACTGAGGTAGCTCCATCACTGCGCGCATCAAAGCATCGGGATCCTGCGCAGCTTGTGCGGGAGCGGCGACAGGAGCGGCAGCATAGGGCTGAGGTGGTGCCTGGTAAGGCATAGCAGCAACAGGAGGAGTGTTACTCGCAACCGGGTAGCTAGGCATGGGCGCAGGAGGGAACGCAGCGGGGGGTGCTCCAGGCTCAACGACAGACTGTATGGCTTCGGGAGAAACGAGCCCCATGAGCAGAAGAGCCTGGAACACAGCGTAGGCCAGTTGAGGCGCTTGTTGGAGGAGCTCGGTGGCGCGCTGCGGTTCGCTACTGGCAAGTGTCTTCATCTGGGAGAGAATATCGAGGAGCTGAGGAGGAGGAAGGGTTTCGAGCGTTCGTGAAATAGCGTCGGCGCAAGAGACACCGTGAGGAAGCTCCTTTCCAGCAGGCAGAGGAGGAAGAGTGCTTGGCTGAGCATTGTAGCTGGGACCTGCGCCATTGGAGACGTGCGGGCTGTAGTTAGATATAGCTGGGTCCTTGTCATCATCGCTACTCTTTTGGTCGTTACTAAAATCGACGCGAAGCTTTCGTCCCATGATCTCGAAATCGTTCAGGTTGCGCACAGCGGACGATGCAGAATCTACATGACTGGGTCAGAGAGATTAAGTCCTTGAGGGCTACTATCATCCATACCGGTATCTGGATAGTCTGCGAAGCCGAATCCTTTGGGTCGTCCAGTCTCGGGATCATACACAAGACGGAAACGCTCGACTTTGCCTGCGCTGCTGAAAATGTCGGTGATTTGCTCTTCGGTCAGGCCTGGAATAAGGGTTAGATGCGATGCGATGCGACTACCAACCACGACAAATGTAGTTGAACTCACCATAGGGAATATTGCCGACAAAGACGACGCGAGAGGGTGGTCTTGTCGACATGTTGAAGTTTCTGTGATGCGAGCGTATTTGGAAGAAGAAAGAGAATTACACAAGTCAAAGAACCAAACAATTCTGGTGCAGGTCAAATTTTTATATATCACAAAGTGAAGACAAGAAGAGACGGCCCGAGACGTAATGCAATGTCAAAGTCGGGGAGAAGTTATTGAATTCTCAGCCTTGCCAATGAACAAAGGTTAGGCTGATGGGCAAACCTAGAGCTCCGGTGGAGACGATCTGCTGTCCATTCAAAACACAGAGTCAGCTGGGTCTCTGTTCCAAACTTACAGGCCCCAGGAGCCCTGAGTCAAACCCGCCCTGGCTTAGTGCACAAATAGAGGATACTAGACCCTGCAAAGCGCCCGCGGAGCTACTGTACGTTTTAGAAGAGGACGTCAGCCGTAGTAGGAAAAAGGTGGCCTTTTTGGATTTGGGGAAAACGACTGGACAACTTGTACTGTAATTCTGTTCTCGCATTTGCTTGGTGTTTCTCTTTCTTTGAATTGTCCGGATCCTCAAGTGCCAGGTGCAGATCCGCAATCAATAGCGAGAAACTCCAGTCGAGGCTGCCTCTCCTTTTCGATAGCTGATTCTTTTGTTACATACTCGTTACTCTATCTCGCCATCAACCCTCTCCTTTTTGATTGGCGCCTCAGTTACTGATACCCTCGACTTACAACTACGACTGCACTGGTTTTCTTCGTGGCAAATAAGTCATCATGCCTCCGAAATCGAGATTCACAAGGCTCGATGCCTTTACCAAGACGGTCGATGAGGCAAGAATCCGAACGACAAGCGGTGGTATCGTCACCATCGTGTCGCTACTAGTGGTCCTGTTCCTGTCATGGGGTGAATGGGCAGAATACCGACGCATTGACATACACCCGGAGCTCATTGTGGACAAGGGAAGAGGTAGGAAAGCCTTTGCTATTCCTAGAAATAAAGCGCAACTTCCGCTCGAATGCTGACATACTGTGACTTACAGGAGAGCGCATGGATATTCACTTAAATATCACATTCCCCAAGATGCCCTGCGAGCTCTTGACTCTTGACGTTATGGATGTATCTGGCGAACAGCAACACGGAGTCATGCACGGAGTGAACAAGGTCCGCCTCCAGCCTGCTAATCAAGGTGGTGCTGTTATCGATATCAAGTCTCTTGCGCTGCACGACGAGTCCGCTGACCATCTCGATCCCTCATACTGTGGTGGCTGTTACGGCGCTCAGCCTCCTGCCAATGCTCGCAAGGCTGGGTGCTGCCAGACTTGCGACGAAGTCCGCGAAGCCTATGCGCAGTCCTCGTGGGCCTTTGGCCGTGGCGAGGGTGTTGAGCAATGCGAACGAGAACACTATAGCGAGAAGCTAGATGCCCAGCGCGAGGAGGGATGCCGTATCGAGGGTGGTCTGCGTGTGAACAAGGTCATTGGTAATTTTCACTTTGCTCCCGGCCGCAGCTTTAGCAGCGGCAACATGCACGTCCACGACTTGAAGAACTACTGGGATGTCCCCAAGGGCATGGCGCACGACTTCACTCACTACATCCACACTCTCCGTTTCGGACCTCAACTGCCCGACAATATTGTCAAGAAGGTTGGCACCAAGAGCTCACTTTGGACCAACCACCACCAGAACCCCCTCGACAACACGCGCCAGGAGATCCACGATCCCAACTTCAACTTTATGTACTTCGTCAAGATCGTGCCTACCTCCTACCTTCCTCTCGGCTGGGATAACAAGGGTATCAAGATTGCTGGTCTCTTGCAGGACGACAACGCTGGCCTTGGAGCCTACGGTTACTCTGAAGATGGCAGCGTTGAGACTCACCAGTACTCTGTGACTAGCCATAAGAGAAGTCTGGCGGGTGGTAACGATGCCGCTGAGGGCCACGCAGAGCGTCAGCACACCAGTGGTGGTATTCCTGGCGTCTTCTTTTCCTACGTACGTACATGTATCCTGACACTCGAGGCATATCTCGAAGCTAACATATGTCTAGGACATCTCGCCCATGAAGGTCGTTAACCGTGAGGAGAAGGCCAAGACCTTCAGTGGCTTCCTGGCCGGACTTTGCGCCATCGTTGGTGGAACCCTGACTGTTGCTGCTGCTGTGGATCGAGGACTGTTTGAGGGTGCGGCTCGTATCAAGAAGATGCGAACCAAGGACCAGTGAAGGGGAAATTAGCCCGTTCAAGTCTACAATGCGAGATCAACTCGATTTGGCGGATGGGCTTTGACGGAGGTGTCCATTGGTGGGAGCAGTTGCATGTAGACATTGCAAAAGTCCAGTGCTATATGCGTTGGCGGGCTGGCGTTCTGGAATAGTTGGGATTTGAGCAGCGCTGTAAAGAACATGAGACTGCGAATTGAATATACTTGAGGTTCATGCCCGAAATCTTGATCGGGTTCATTTGAAGAATGGTTTGACGTAGGATGAACCTATGTAAGGATGTCTCATGAGGCGGCTAAAAACGAAACTCGCTTCTATCCCTAGTTTCAACGGCCATACAAGGAAGAATTTATTGAGATCTGCAAACTCACAAACATGGGACATGGGTGAGTGTGGGAATTTCTTGAGCTTGTCTTTTGAATTAACTCCGTACGTACTCCGTACTGCCGGGGGATCGTGGAAACCATACACACCCATGGAGTCGATCTTTGCTAACTTCGTACCTGACAGGAAGGACGAGCACGGAGATTAGTGACGAGACAGAGATGACTGTACGTAAGCATATAAAGCGAATGGCCTTCGCCAATAGTTTGCTGCTCTATCTGATACAAAGACTCAGCTAGGGTTCGGTGATGTCGTCGTAGCGAGAAGCGGCAGTCAGAAAGGCGAATGTTGATACCCGAGTGTGTCTGGTTGGTCCTTGATGATGCAGAGAAGCAACATTATAAAAAATGAGATACGGGCTGCTCTGACCACTTACATGTGGACGTTATACGATGATCTAACGTTCAGAACGCCAGCTGGACTACGTAGTTCAAAAGGGCTGCAGAGAGTACCAATGCATTGATTGGCTCCCTACTAGTTTAGCACAGGTGATGATCTCAAAAACTCAATCTCAAATCAAGTCAACTTCGTTGCTTTGGCCTGTTCATGTCGACATATCTATCGTCTTACTGGTGAGCCTCTTGTTAAGGAGGTCAGTACAGTTATGAAACCCAACGTCATTATAAATACTGACATGAGCAGCCATGACAGTGGTGAAACGGCAGCCACATGCAGCAATGAGAATCGAGTTGTGATACGATTCCACTGCTAGCCCTCTGCGTCACTGCGAGTGCCCTTGCATGGATGATGTCTGTAGAAAGGTTCGTGATACGCAGATGACTCGGTTGTGACATCTCGATCCAGCCAGTGGGTGGAGCTGATATTATTTTATCTTTGCGTACGCCTCATCTCAATACGCGTCAGATGGCTAGTCTACTGTTATTGATTGAGATTGAGGCTTAATTAATACATATGAGAGAGTGAGATAGACTGGATGAACACGCGTGCAATTTGCCTTGGTACCAGTCCAGTCCTGGCTTGCCGAGTTGCTTCATTAGCGCGACACATGGGTTGCTAAAAAAAAACACCCGTGGCGGAGAAATACTCGTGCCCACCTCAGGTACGAAAAGGCGGAGGCTTATTAACGAGTCATCAGAAGAACCGTCGGCTCTGGCCTCTTGAATCTGGATCCATTTTGGATGGACGACAATCGTCGCCCAGACCATTTCAAATGGGCCATAGGGAGGAAATAGAGCATTCGGTAAAGCAGTCCTGGTTTATTTAGTTGATGGGAGCGCAAAGCAAAGCAAAGCAAAGCAAAGCAAAGCAAAGGGGGCTCTGAAGAGGCGCGGTCGACCCAGCCTGGGCTCGACTTGTAAACACAACGCTAAAAGGTCTTTGATGTGTTTCTGCCCGGAGTCTGTGAGGCTGAGGATGACTTGGGATGACATTGACGATACGCTAAGGCATTGGAGGATATGTCATTGTGGTTGCTGGCTTGTGACTATTATATTCTTTCACGGAGAGGGAGGGGATCATAATCCATAACATCTGTATGGACAAGACGTAAGATTACCATGAAATATGAATCTCGTTCAACTATAGCACACCTCATGCACAAATGAGCAAGTACCCCAGACCTAGCGTTGTGGCTGCAACAGAATTGGTCCCTGGTTGGCGCCAGAACCCGGAAGCGGCTTGAAGTTGGTGGGGTCTTGAAAACTGGCCCCTTGGCTGGTGTCTCATTGTTGCATTGCTTCCAGCAATGGCTTTTTGTCTTATTGTTTTGAAGTCTTGGGAGGTGAAGATGAAGCAATAATTAAGGTATTCGATAACAGACTTTGTCAGACGCTAGGGACATTGAGTTTATCTGCCAGACACATAAGGTGCTCTGCCAATCACGCAGTCTAGCAGTACCTTGTGTCTACGATAGATTCCCTGTTCATGCAACCATAAACGTTCCTTATCATCATTGTTGTTTGTGTTACGACGGTTGCTGGTCGTTTCCTCGAAAGCAGCGAGATTAAAGATGCGTGTGGGCAACTTTAGTATGAGTTTTAATGGGTGCCTTTCCGAGTAAAGTAAGGCAGCATCTGTCTAATTTACCGGACTCTTCAACACAAACATGGACCATCCCTTGTTGGTGTATCCTACCTAGCCTACCTACCTCGAAGAGGTTGTGTCTCCGTCTTGGGTGGGTTCGTTCCCGTCAAAACGAAAATGAAGCAATGCTCAATTCTAGATAGGCTTGCCGACTAGTTGTGGACTCAGAGTCAATAGTGAACGCCCCTTTTGGTCATGAGGTGGCCCGACCTGGGCAAGTTTAGTTCCGGAAGAATTGAGTTGTGAACAGGACCTACAGTACGTTAATAAAGCGGGGGAGAATATCAGATCAGTGTCATGGTGCCATCAAGAGTGCTCGTATTTGAGGCTCTAGACAATTGATACGATGTTGCGGCTGAGGAGACAACTGTCCCAAGCATTAGTAGTTAGGCTAGATGGGCTAATACTATGTAAGGCTTCCTTATTCAAGTGGCAAGAGGGAGGGGCTTTACGAGCGAGATATACAATAGATTCATCCCACGAGATCAGATTGGATCGTGTTGAAGAGGCATGGGTGTGGTGTGGTATCTGCAGGCAGGCAAGGCAAGGTAAGGTAAGGTAGTTTTAAGGGGTCGTCCATCCATGTGGACGTGCCTTGCACAAGGCTTCACATTGTGCAACTCAATGCCCTCATATCTTCACGAACCAGACATCATTGTCGCACAGCGCCCAACATCTTCCTGCAGTGGTTTGTTCCCAATTCAGTAATCATGTCTTTTGGAGTGTCGCACAACCCAACGCCTCTTGCTTCCCTTGGACCTCTGCCTCTCTCCACCTTCTTAGGGATGGATCATGGATCCATCAGAAAAGGGACGGGTTCCATGGATCCTTGATCCATCCATGCTGCCTTCTCGCTTCTATCGCTCCACCCTTTCTTTCTTCCATCAAATCCTGACTGCCTTTGCACTGGAACCAATAACTACCTTAAAAGGTACCCAATAAAGCTGCACAGGGAACGTAAATTAATTAGTGCCTTGTGCTGTTGCTTGGGGGCCGGGCTATGGGTGGTCATGTACCGGTTCCTTTACATCCATCCATGGGGGGCTAGTTAATGGATGTCTTTCCGGCATCGTACTTTAATTAGGACATTAGGTCGGGTAGATTAGTAGCTCTCAGGCCCCTTCACCTTAAACCTCCACTGCCTCCCACCCAACTTTACGCACCACCACCACCCGGTACTGTACATACTACATACATACCTCTTGTCCAAGACAACTTAGCCCTGTGACGCCGCCATTGTTCGCTGCTACTTACATACGTATTGTTTGAATTGTCATTCACGTACACGCACTCGCCGCTCTTTTTCTCTTCTTTCCAATTCTTCTCTTGATCCATTCAGACTGTTTGTGGCTTTGCTCTTTCAATTTCCAAGCCTACCTACATAGATCAACGTCATTCAGTGTCGCCCATCACCCCACGAGGATCACCAACAACGCCCATTGAAGCCGAATAGCACAGGACCCTGAATATACGCCACGGCAGCGCGTCGCATTACCATCGACCTAACGGCGCCCTCTCTTTCCAACCGACGACTTCATCTGGTCTTCTGGCTCTTTGCTTGTTTCAACTTTGTTCCAGCGACCATCTCCGTATCACATTTCGCATAGCGCGGCCCGCGCAAGTTCCCTCTCCGACGCCGATCCCTCCTTGGCTACTACCTCTCGCCCTCGACTCGCCGTCAATCTTGACGTCTGTTAAACATCACATTATTTGCTTTCTTCCACCAAGATCGACAGCAGGCCTCCGTTTTGCATCGTACTTTATGCTCCCACGCAACATACTGGCTTAGACAATCGCTTCTTCGATTCATAGAGATTTGCGACAACTTGTTCACTTTCACATAAACTCAGCGCAGCAATCCTTCGACCTCCCCTGGCTGTGCAGATTTCGAGCGCTCTGGAACTATACCGAAACGACTGTCGTCTTGTTTTCTCATCTGTGTTTGGCTTCACAAGTTCCTGGTCTGCATGGAAACACGCCTCCATAGCTAGACTTTTATTCTAAAGCGACCACCATGTCGTCACGTCCGTCTCTACTGGATTTGCGATCGGATTCTTCGAACTCCAACCTTTCTACAGTCTCTAAGCCCTTGCGCTCACCTCGCCTCCATGTTGCTGGCGAAGTTCCTCCTGAGCTGTCGCCCTTGGACGCTTTTGCCATGCAAAGTCGCCTACTCGCAAGGCAACTACAAGAAAGCGCCAAAGAGGGCAACCGAATGAGTCGCCTTCCTCCTCTAACTGTTGAGAGCCCATTAATCGTTCAGGGCCGCTCTGAGTACTTTCGCTCATTGTCACAAGATTCAGGCTCCGAAGCTGGTGATCATCCCACTCTGCGCCCTAGTTCTGGTCTCGCAGTAAGGACAGAGGTGGAGGATGCCTTTAGCGACGACGCTGAGCGCCCCGTGTCTATGCATCCACGAATGAGCCGAATACCGCCTACTCCCGATGAAGAGGTACCCGCAGTGCCTCCACGAGCGCCGTCTCGAGGACGGGTGTTGGATTATATTGATGAGACAGGCTCATTTTTCGGCGCTAGGAGGGAACGATCGCCCTCACCGTTACATAGTGATACGCAGTCACAGTTTGACAAGCGAGTTGAATCATCTCCGTCTCGGAAAGACGACGCTGCCTCGCTACTTTCTGCCCGACGACCAAGCGGCTCGATCAGCGAATCAGTTACCGGTTCACCAGAAAAGCCCAAGCATTCATATGATGAACTCGGACTGGCACCACCTCTGACCTCATTTCATCAGAGACGACGTACACCCAGCAATGTCTCATCCCCGGCATTGCCTACTGACGAGGATGGCTCTAGTGGCATGGCGGCTTCGTTTCACTCATTGCCTCCAAGGAAGCTATCTTCTGCGAGTGCAATGACCTCCCCTGCGGTGGGCTCTTATCGACGATCTCCTTCCATTGGCTCCGATTCCTCTGCGCTTCCTCGACCGTCCTTCAACTTTTCAAGACCTATGAGCAGGTCTGGCACACCTGGTATGGAGCAACCCTTGAGACAAGCTTCCTCTGATAGCCAGCCTTCGTTCATTTTGGCTGATGAGTCGGTTCATACACCAGTGAGCATGCACAGTGAGGCATTCCTTGAGCAACAGGCCGAAGACCGTGATAAGGCTGCACCATCCTACATCTATTCCAAGTTCTCACTCCCGAGAGGCAAGGCCATTCAACGTACGGAACCAGATGAAAACAATCCACAGGCTTCCTTCCATTGGGAACAACCCATGGTGCCCCCAAGCGACGTCCACCGTTTTGAGAATGCCCCTCCGCCCTCACCTCCCACTCGGCCTACAAGCTCCTCCGCCAACACCGTTCCAGACGATTCCATGGCGTCGGGTAGGTCAATGCCGAAGGCATCAATCGAGCTGAGAAAGGTTCAATCGGAGACGACACCGCCACCGATGCCCCAGTTATCCCCAACTGCAAGCAGACCATCTTTCGAAGAGCCGCGTGCATCAGAGGACGCGCCCAGAGGCCGAGGTCGAACGCCCGTGTCGATAGCCACCAGTGATACAGCAAGCACGATCAAACCACCTCCAACTGCTCGCTCAACAGCACCTACAGCATCAGAAATGAGTGCAGAAGAGCACTTGGCGAAGGGTATCGCATGTCATGAGAGTGGGGATCTGAAAGAATCCACATACCACCTTAGATATGCAGCACGTCTAGGCGACCCGACCGCTATGCTTCTCTATGCGCTTGCCTGCCGTCATGGATGGGGTATGCGTGCAAATCAGATAGAGGGCGTGGAATGGCTTAGAAAGGCCGCGGAATGCGCTAGTGTCGAGATCGCGGATGACGAGAGTCATGTAAAGGAGGGCAAGCATGTTGACGTCGTGGAACGAAGAACTCGAAAAGCCCAATTTGCTCTGAGCATTTACGAATTGGGAGTGAGCCACATGAATGGCTGGGGTATTGAGCAGGACAAGTCACTGGCTCTCCGCTGCTTCGAGATCGCCGGTAGTAGGTTTCCCATATGAACCATTAACAGCCAATTGCTAACCGAGACCTTAGACTGGGGTGATGTCGATGCGCTGGCTGAAGCTGGCTTTTGCTATGCACAGGGTATCGGATGTAAGAAGAATCTGAAGAAGAGCGCCAAATTCTATCGCATGGCTGAAGCTAAGGGTATGAGCATGGTTGGAAATAGCTGGTAAGTCTCGATGTCCAGAGCATATAATCTGCAATATACCCTCATGCTCACTAACGTTAAACAGGATTCACAAGGCCAAATATGATGACGACGGCGAGTCAACCGCGTCCAAGAAAGACAAAAAGAAGGCCCGCAGCAAATCTCGAACCAGAACCATGTTTGGACTGAAGTGAGCTCACGAGCCACTTCAGTGACACGCCTACTATGATAATGATGACATCTTCGACATACCCATTTTAATCGGAGTTTTTACTGGTTTTCCATTGCATTGGGGGGTTTCATGGGGATTAGGAGGAATATTCTTGTGCTCCCTGTAACGTCTGCTCAGGGCTGTCCCTTATCCAGGTTAAGGAACTGGATTCAGTTCTGTGTTCAGCGTCAGATTCTAGATGAGGACTTTTAGTGAACATACCCCGATGAAAGGGTGGTATGAATTATTATGCCTATCCCAGGCACAGCAAAGACACCGCTACTTGAATTATAGTAAGGTGGTTGTCTATTCTATTCAACGGGTTCTTGGACACTGCATCTCATAACCAAGGACTAGCGAAAAGCAGAGGCACTCAAGTTCGACAAAAACTTGCCTTTTCTTCTTTGTAAATTAATTGCATTCGAAATATTGCATTGAGCTGCACTGGCATCATCAGTCACAACTCCGCCTGCCACAGATAAAAGCCTGTTCAGTGACCCAGTGTGTAGTGTACTGGGATTGCGTGTTGTTACATGCCGTGGTCTACTTCATCTAAAGTTCCGATGGGATCTCTATTTAGCTGTCGACGTCCATCTTCTCCTCCACGGGTACTTCTTCCACACTAATGTACCGCTTGATCTCGTCCCTCTTGATGATCTTTTCGTTCAGCACCGCCGTCGTGCCCTTGGGGAAACGGTAACTCTGAAGTTTGGGCTCCTTCTCGTTGGGCTTGATGTAGTTTCTCTTGAGTGTTGTCTTGTCCTTGGTGATGATAGCCACGTCCACGTTGGAACCCGAGCCCAGATCGTTCCAGACACCAGCAAGGATGGCGTCGCTCGCCAGCTTCACGGCTTCCTCCTGGTTAAGGTCGGGCTTCCACTGCGTCTCAAAAACACTCATAGCTGCCAAGCTACCACTGCCCATGGTAACATAAGGAAGCTTATCTGTGCTGCCGTGAGCGTGGACAGTGAAGAGGTGGGTGCCAGTAGGGTCGACACCAGCAACGACCAGGTAGGCACCGATGTGGCCCTGGTAGCGGAAGAGGTGCTGCTTCAGGAGGGTCATGCAGGTGACGACGCGGGGCTTGCGACCTGTGGATAGGGAGTGCAGCTCGAGTTGAGAAGAGATGAGGGCGGTGGTGAACTCTGTGTCAGCGGCGGTACCGGCGCCAGCGCACCAGATCTGAGGAGAGATGTAGTGAAGCTTCTCGCAGTTCTTGTCGGCGACAATGGGACCGGATGTAGCTCGAGTATCGGCAGCAATCTAGTGGAGAGGTTGTTAATGCTGAGCTCTTGGTGGGATGGCGGTAGCTCCATTCAATGACCGAAGACCGGCGCTTGAGACAGCAAGGTATCACTTACCACAACACCACCATCAAATATGCATCCAACAATAGTCGTTCCAGTGCTGGTGGCCTTGGGAAGAGGCACTCCTCGGGCGTGGAGAGCCGCATTGCGGTTGTAGTTTGAGAAGTCGAAGCCTGGCATTTTGAGCGAGCTATGATTCCCGAAATGAAAATATTAAGATAGGTGATTTGCCCGAGTATCCGTAGGATGATCCGGTATCGTGAGAAATGGTAAGATCGCTCGGGGTATCTTTTGCGATGGGGATGTTGCCGGTCGTTGACAATTGCGAGACGAGTTGAGGTTAACAAGGCAGAGCTGATGACGAGGCTAAAAGCTGCCTCCAGCAGTCGAGCTTCACTGAGCACCTACAGCAGTATACAGCGGCGCGCTCTCATTGGTCGAACCTAAAAGACACGGCAGGCAGACCACGCCTGTGCTGGAGCAGTACCTACCTAGTAACGAGTGGCTCAAACTCTAACACGTGAGGAAGAGTCTGGCAAGAGCATATCAAGGTCAATGAGTTATTTGGGCAGTTTCGACTTGATATGAAGCTTCGTATCTAACCTAAACTCAAAACATCAGCTCCTAGAGGCATCATCTAAAATCATCAGCAACTGAATTTCCAACTCTTCTGCGCCTCTAGGTGCATCAATTTGACCAATCACTATCTGGCAAAGCACGTCCCCCAGCCTACCACTGACTGGGCCAAAGCTTCCCCCCGGTCGCCCCCAGCCCGCTCGCATGCTGAAGGCAAATTTATGAACTTCAGGTCCTCTCTCCAAGGCCGGCTACTCTGCTACAGTCATGGCTTTCAGCTTTGGCAATTCAGGAAACGCCATGCTCGGGAGTACGGCAGGAGCAGGAGGACTGACTACAGGCCCTGATCTGGAGACAATCCAGACAGAGGTGGGTGCACTATTCTTCTAACTTGATTGTTTCATTTTATGGTCTTGTTTGTTTTGTTGACTTCATGGACGTGATGCTAACCACTCCCAATCTGTACAGGACCTCGGTTTTCTCTCTATCGCTGGCGACGCCAAGGTTCGCCTTACAACTCCGTGGCCATCTCTTCCATCTTCTACCGCGTCGCTTCTCAGCCTGGCTTCGCGCAAAGGTCTTGTCGCTGCTGCTGGTCCCGACCAAGTTGTCATCGCTACAACCGAATCGGTGCGAAAAGCTTTCGAAAAGCCCAAAGATGGCGACTCAGATATTCGCGAGTTCGAGCCTCAGCTCAAGATCCCTATGCCGATGCGAGTTTCGCAATTGTCATTTACTGCGGATGAAAACTATTTAATCCTTTCCGCCGAATCTGGCGGCGGCTTGGCTGTCTATGAGGTTCAGAGTCTATTATCGGGATCAACGAACTCGGCTTTCGAGCTATCAACGAACGGTGAAACCCTGAGAGCCATGATCCCGAACCCTACCCCCGAGAAGGCTGAGCTTTGCGCTATCGTTACGAAGAACGGGAATTTGCACATGGCAAACCTGAAAGAACGGCAAATCAGCAGCGTTCTTAAAAACCAAGTTAGCTGTGTCAGCTGGAGCTCCAAAGGCAAGCAACTATGCGCCGGTCTGGGTGATGGCACGATTTTCCAGATGACTCCAGAAGGAGAAGGGAGAGGAGAGATCCCTAAGCCGCCGAGCGTGGGTGACTTTCATGGTACGTAACTGAAGGTTTCAGTCAACGTCAAGATTGGCTAACATCACCTCAGTATCATCTCTTACCTGGCTTGAGAACCACCTGTTCTTGTCCATCCATACTTCAAATAACGAATCACCGCCGACCTCTATCTACCATATTATTACGCGCCAACCACCATCATCTTTCAACTTTCAGAAGCTTACCGACCCTGTCGAGCCATTTGGATCAGACAAGACACCACATCACTCGATTCTGCGACTCCGTGACTTTCCACCAACTCTCCAAGACATGCTCATTGTCGCTTCTACCGCAGCCTCGGAAATGGGCGTTTTGAGCCGTTCCAAGACACCTTTGGCTACAGACAAGCCAGCAGATGCTATCACCGGAGTGTTCACGACGACAGAGTTCTTGGATGATACCAAGAGACCAACATTGCCAATGACTGACTCCATGGATGATTCCACACCGATTGGTGTAGCTCTCGATCTTTCCGGCAAGGACAAGGTCTACAAACCCATTCCATCGGACGTCGAATTGGAAGAATCGCCAGGTCCACTACCTGGGTTCTGGGTACTCACACAAGAGGGTGTTCTTTGCGCTTGGTGGGTAGTCTATAACGACTCCATTAGACAGGGTACCTCGTATCCTCACTTGGCTGCGGTTGAGGGCACATCAGCGCCAACACCAGCCCCAGCAAGCCAAGCCGGTCCTGCAGCTTCGGCCTCGCCCTTTTCCAATCCTACTCCCTCTGCGTTTGGCTCGGCTTCGCAGCTTGGACAAAAGTCATCTCCATGGGGTGGTGCTAACGCCGGTTCTGCTGCCCCTAGCACAGGGGGCGCCGTATTTGGTTCAAGCGGCTTCAGCAATACCACAGCCACGTCTGCTCCGGCATTCGGCAAACCTAGTTCCATCGGCTTTGGGCAATCGTCTCAGCTAGGTGCGAAGAGCTCTCCTTGGGCATCAGCATCAGGTGGAGCATCAGCTGCAACTCCTGCTTTTGGGCAGTCCGGATTTTCGAGCTTCGCAAACAACAGCAATACCAGTCCTTTTGGCAAGGCGGCATCCAATTCTCCATCGAGTGCTCCTGCATCGGGGGGCTTTGCTGGTTTCGCCAGTAAGAGTGGTTTTGCTTCTGTGAATAACAATAATAGTGGTAGCGTATTTGGCAGCGGCAGTCAACCCGCTGCCAGTCCTTTCGGGTCCACCTCAAAAACCGAAACAGCTTTCCCTGCCAAATCTGAACAATCTTCTGGCAGCCCTTTCGGGTCTACCCCTTTCAAGCTCCAGAGTTCCTTCAAGCCTGATGGGTCTGCCAAGGACGATGCAGCTACACCCAGCGGTTCTCTATTTGGTAGCAACTTTGGATCAGCCCTCACCGATGCGACTAACAAACCCGAACTTACGACGCCAACACCCAGAGATGAGGAAATGGACACCGCCGGAGCAGCGGAGGAGACCCCCCAAGCAAAATCCAAGGACTCGCTATTCCCTGCGCAACAAAGTCCCGAATCCACAACGCCAACTACAACACCTGCGCCATCCAAGTTCGGGTTTGCAACATCGCCAGCCCCCCAGGCATCTACTTTTGGACAACCATCGAAGTTTGGCTCCACTGGCGGTGGGCTTTTTGGAAACAAGTCGGAGACACCGAAACCCAGTGGCGGTCTTTTTGGATCTCCATCGAGTACCCCTAAGCCCAGCGGAGGGCTGTTCAGTTCAACCTCTGCGACACCCAAGGCTGGTGGAACCCTTTTCGGATCACAGCAGAACACGCCAAAGGCCAGTATTTTCGGAGGACAACAGAAGCCAAGCGGTTACACAGGAATCTTTGGGCAGAAGTCTGAGTTGTCCAAGCCAAAGAGCCCTGAGGCCGAGAACCCTAAAATCAAGGTAGAAGAAGATGACGCCCCGCTGCCTCCGGATACAACCAGCAAGGCCAGCTTTGCTGTTGGTGAATCGTCTTCCTCATCTGCGGCATCCAAGACTGAAGCCGCTCCTCTACCCCCAGACTTCATTCCCAAACCTAAATCTTCATCGTCTGGTGCCAAAGCGGCTGAGGCCTCGGATGCCCCATTGCCGCCAGACTTTGTTCATGTATCCAGACCGTCAGACAAGGAATCGGCTGCCTCTGCTGCCCCCCTGCCGTCTGAACCCATCATTTCTGCAAAACCAAGATCCGTTTTTGACAAACCAGATGGTACTCCAAAGGCGCCCTCAAGCCTTTTCCCCGCCGTCGCCGGGCCGCCTTCGGACGATAGTGACGATCTGGATGACGAAGAAGACGACGACGAAGAGGAAGAGGATGATGGAGAGGAAGGAGAAGAAGAAGAAGAAGAAGATGAAGAAGAAGATGATGGCGGGTCCGAGGGCAGTGGTATCGATGTTGCCAAGGATCTGAGCCCGACAGTCAGCAACCTCACTCCCGGATACACACCTCAAAGCTCATTTGGTGGACCTGGCGGGCATGCTCTTGGAAGCCCCCGAACAAATCAAGAAGGCTCACGACCTCTGTTTGGCGAACTCAGCCGCAACGCCCCCGTGTTCCCACGACCTAACGCGACCAGTCCCCGCTCCCCGAGCCCGGTTCGAGGGGCAGTGCCGAATAGGGTCCTCAGGTCAGAGAACATGAGATCTGTGAGTGCCCCAGGAATTGCCTCGCATCTCCTCGGGCATAGGCAGTCACAGATGGGCGCTTCCATAACCAGCAGAGACGCTGGCTCGTCAGAAGATCCATTTGTGGCCCAGCATCGTAAGTTTAAGGCCAAGCAAGAGGCTGCAGAAACCCAGCCATTAGTTGACGAGGATGATGATGAAGTTCAAAAGCTTCTGAAGTCAGAAGTGGCAGGAAGTTTGACCCTGGATGAGTTCATTGCCCATTCAAACGTCGCTCCGCCTGCTAAGGAAAGCATTCCAAGCCAAGTCGAAGCAGTCTATCGCGATATTAATTCGATGATTGATACACTCGGTCTCAATGCGCGAACTGTCAAGTCATTCATCAAGGGCCACACGGAGAACTGCAAGCAGGGTGGACGGAATAAAGAGGATCTTGATGACCCCGAAGACTGGGTTCTTTGCGAGATTGATGAGTTGGGGAACATCTTGGACGATGAACTGTACAATGATCTTGAGGACGGGCGGGTCCGTGACTTGGACGCTAAACTCGATGCTTGTCACGAACTTACCAGAGATATGCATCGCCTTCGAGCTAAACAGGAGGACTTGAAACAAATCCTTATGATCAGAACCGACCCTGATCAGGCTGAAGTAACACGATCTATGCCTCTGAGTGCGGAGCAGGCAACACAGCAGAACGAACTGCGACGCGAGTTCGCCAAGTTCTCGAAGCTCTTGGCTGATGCAGAAGAAGCCTTAACGCTGCTCAAGACAAGAATTGCGTCCGCCTCTGGCGCTTCAGGCAAAGGCAAGGCAAACGTTCCTACGGTTGAGGCGGTGATACGTACTATCGGGAAGATGACGGCGATGGTTGAGAAGCGCAGTGGAGATATCGATGTTCTGGAAAACCAGCTGCGCAAAGTCAATCTCAACTCTACAAGCCGAGAGGGGTCTCCTATGGTGACACCACAGGGGAGGAGGAGCATTATGTTCTCCCCCGAAGGAACGCCCGTCAGAAATTTGCGCCATAGCTTTGCGGGCAGCATGTCTCTGGGTGCATCTGTTCGAGCCACCCCCCCGCGCAAGAAGCTTAGTGGCTTCAGTCGAGAGGAGAAGGGTGATTTAATGGAAAAGAGAACACGTCGGCAAGCGGTATTGAGCAAGCTGAAGAGCAGCGTCGAGAAGAGAGGTGCCAATGTTTGGAACGTGGAGGATATCGAATAATCAAGGACGATGACACAGGATGGACATTAACACGGCGAAACAAGACAGAACATGGCGATGAATAGGGTATGGAGAAACAAAGCAACTGTATCTTTAGATTTTAAATAGTGTATCAATTGGCCAAACCAGCTACCCGGATAGCTAATGTACCCCCCCAC
>JAAOAI010000893.1:0-28437 GCA_013758895.1 Fusarium bulbicola | reverse complement strand
CCCCCCCCTTGGTCCTGTGGCGCCGGGTCCCATGCTGACACGATAGTGCTTGTTAAGAAATACCTACCTAGCTCCTAGGTACCTACTTAGACTGGGAGTATCAACTAAACTTCATCTTCCGGTGTATTCATGCATACTACGTTGTACTTCCTTGTCGATATCGTATATACTGTACATATTGTTGCCTGTCCCGCGTGCGGCACATATTTCTTAGTTGGTAGTGATCTCATCCTTCACAGTAAGTACTAATCGTTTATTATGTACGAATATGCACATCTTCGACCTATGTTAGTTAGTTCCTGGATATAACCTGGTTTTCATTATCATCGCCGATAGGCTTCGGAGACGGCCGAGATGGGAGGTGGGGAATGGGTTTTCCATTCGTCCAATGACATGACCTCTCCACTAACATGGATGGATGCTCTGCCAAGCTACTACGAATATCAACCCGAAAGTTTCTTACCGACACGAGACTTCATTCTCACCAATCCCAACTCGGTATAATAGCACGGATCGCTCAGCTTAAGTCGATGTATCATAAGCCTATCTGGCCGACTATCAGATCAGATCATAGTTACTAAAAATCTTTGTAGTCCAATAATCACGATACGATCAAAAACTCAATCAAATGGGAAGCGTTGCAAGTATAGTTTCAACATTATATAAACTACCTACATGATTATATGCAAAACTCGCAACAAACTACCTATATGCCGTTGTCCATCCGGGTCATCAAGGTTCCCCTAATTAACAAATATCTCTTGCTTCCCCTAGGCCTTCCGTTTGCCCGTCGGTTTTTCGTTATTCCAGCTGTAGCCATCCAGGCTGGTCACTCCTATACAGTCCATTAAAAACGCCGCGCAATGTAAAGATTCTAAAAGCAAAACAGCCCAATGTTTCGTGTTGCTCTACAAGAGCGCCATGAACTGCACGCCACGCGCTGTATCAAAATAGAAGGAAATGAAGTCTCGTTAACGGCGTCAAAGTTGTTCTGGTGGTCAGAGCGTTTAGTACTTGGCCGAGTATCGTGCCGCGCTTGGCGAGTAAGGCAGATCATAGGAGCTGGATTGAGCATAGGGATCCTCCGAAAAGACAGTCGCCCTTCGGTCTTCCTCTGGCAGAAGCTCCTTGACCTCCCAGTTGTTCATCCTTGTGCCGACTGAAAATTCAAGATCTTCCTTGGTGATTGAATCCCAGTACTGTTAAAATGTTAGTAACGGACCGCAGAGTTTCGGAGTCATATTTGACTCACCTTGTACACCATCATTACGCCCAGCAAATTGCAGACTGTGGCGAGGAACAGGCCGTCGAGATAATGGCTGATGGCGACACAGATCTTTGAGCTGAAAGCGTAGAGAAGGACCTGACCAGCCACAAAAAAGAAGATGCCAAACGCAATATCGCCGAGAGGCCATCGGTCATGCAGCGTCCTAGTCACGAGCAGAATTTGCATGGCCACGTACACGAAAAGCTGGACAGCATTCAAAAGATAGAGAACGACGAACAGTCCAACAGTGTTGGTGGGTCCAAGTCCAGCCCAGCTCTTGAAAGTCGCCAGAGAAACGAGGAAGCTGATGGCGAAAGCAGCCAGAGAGCAGATGCGCATCATCCATACTGATAGAGGTGTCCCATCTTCATACAACTGGAATCCAACAAAGCCATTGATCAGGAGACATGTGATAACTGCGCTGCTAAGTCCATTCTGCACACTGACAAAGTACGGATACGGGTCGCTTCCCGGAGGTGCAACACCAGCGTCGATAATGAGAGACATGGCAGTGAGGAGCATATAAAGGTAGAAGAAGCTGAGAATCTCCTTGCGGCCAACAGCGGTGAACTTGCTACGAACGTGGAGAATCATAATGACGGTCATGATGAGCGCAACAATGTGCATCACCGACGCAGCGCCTTCGAAAATGATGGTGTTGGCAAGCTCGATATTGCGTGCATAGCATTCGGGCTGAATACCGGTACGGCCAGTGGCTTGGAGTGTAGGTCCAACGGATGCGCATAGTGGCAGAGGTGCCGTCTCACATATCCAGGTGAAGTCGCCAAAGCCAGACATGATGGGCGAGTAGAGATCACTGCTCGCTTGTTGTTGCAGGAGTTACGTATATCCAAAAGTGAGCGAGAGTGCGGGGAACGGTGAATCGAATATCGCGATAACGAGTGGCAGAGCGATTGTCGTCGAGAATATCGTTTATGTCGTCGTATCGATGTCGTCGAGTCGTCGAAACCCCTCGGCGCGGTAATCAGTCGTTGACCCAACCCTTTCAATCGTCCTCGAGGCTCGAGGGCGAATATTAAGAGATATCCCCAACTACAAGGGGCTCAAACTTCGATCGGAATGCAATCACAACCCTTTAATGCGTAAAAGGGGGAGTGTTTCGCTCGGTCGGGTAGCAAATGTCTCGTCCTTGACCGATGGCTCGTCGGCGCCCCCTTTCTTCAACCTAGCGGCTAAGGAACCAAATCTGAAAACGAGAGAAGAGACAAGAAAACGTGTCGGATCTAAAACAACAAGAACGAAACAGATGCGATGCGACGCGACGACTGCGGTGGTTTAATTCGAGGTATCGAAGCGAATGTATTGCATGCCTCTGCTGCGCTTTAGGCTCAGGCGAAAGAGATGAGTGAAGGTCAGAAGAGACAGAGTGGAGCGAGCGGAGGATCTCGTTGCTGTGCCGTTGTTGTGGGAAAGTGGCAGAGGTGGGGAAGTAGAGGCGTTCAAAAAGTGGCTGGTGTGCTATATGATTGGTCCGTTTCTTGGTGTTGCTGTAGGGAACGCATTGTGCCCTGTTTGCTAGCGATATATCCTAGTCAAGACCTATAATTTCAGAGGCAGAGGCGATAAATATACATGACCTTGGTCTCATCACCAAATTAAATCCTTTAAAAAAAATTGTTTTCAGCAATACTCCATGCCGCTTCCTGGAAAGCCTTTTATAGTTCTACAGAAGTTGGGGTTTCTGAAATTATCACTATTTCTGTTTGGTGTGTAAGGTACCTCTTGGGGAGCAAGAAACATTGCTTAGGGTCACGGTCCTGTGTTTTCTTTGCTCCCCTTGGTACCCTAGAGCAAATACTACGTATTCTAGACCCGAACCTAAGGCGGCATAATTAGGTTGTACGGTGTAGTCAAATATAGGGACGAAACTCAATCACCAGAGAGTTTATGTTGATGGACTTAACGTTGTAATTGACTGTTGCTTTACCCCTTAACATGTGTTCAAACCCACCTCAGAAAAGTCAAAGTGTAAATTGTATGCCATGACAGGAGCTACAAATAACTGCTTCAGTGCCAGCGAGTAAACCCACACTCGGACACCATCATAGTCCTGTGCCGTTGAGTCACATGGAACTTATAAGCGCACGTATTGTCTAACCACAATGCCACCGACGAACAGTTAGGTTCGAAACACATACACGAAACCAGAAGCATCGCCCTGAGTAAAGCGCCGGTAATGTATAGCAAACTGTGGTGTATGAGCACGGGGTTGGCGCTTTTGGCAGAACCCTCTGTTGATTGTGATCTATTCTAAGAGTCATAACTGACGTCCTGCGCGTCCGTCTATATACAGGCGATGTTGACGCCGACGTCATGCAGAGAAATCTGATGTTGGATGAACGCTGCGATTTCATGAGCTTTCCGTGAAGAAGCCCGATGCACGTGAAACATGCTTCATTGCCAACCTATATGGCCTCGCAGCATTCATCGCTAAAAAAACAAGCCAAACTCCAAGCCAAATGCGACCGAAAGCCCTGATGTCCTGATCCGTTTCCTTATGTAGTCCTATCCGGGAGACTGTTGAACCATGGCCTATTTCTTTCCTTCCAAACGCCTATGCCATGCGATGCTGTGATGCAAATTCGACCCCAAAAATCTAACGTCATAAAAACAAGGATGCAATGATCCGTGAAAAAAGTGCGAAACATACTTCAGATGCCGGGTTGAAATGGCCTCAGAGCTGAGGCTTACGTTGTGTGGTGCGGTGAGATTCATGAACGATCGCAGGGTAACCCTGCCATCCCTAAGACGGGTAGTGTCCCTGAGCGAGTCCGTGAGGGGGGAGGTTCTGTGGGTGACTGCGGTTATAGACCATAAATTCTGGGACAATGCCAGTTCGCAGGTCATTTCGTCGTCCCAGTGGCTGATAGTGCATCTGTGTTGGGGGAATAGGCACAGCGAGATGATATTGATCCAGTGAGGCCGAAGGTGGGGGGCACAAGAGCGTATTCACATGGCGCACAGGTTTGTACGGACTAGGTCGCTGTTGCAGGAAGACACTCGGCGAGTTGGAAATGGGAGTGTGCACCATAGGAGTGTGAACAGCCGATGCTTGACCGTATGCCTCAGCTAGAGGCGATGAGTTGAAGGGCCCCAGACGTCCAGGACTGTGTTGCTTGTTTGGCGTACCGAAGTTAACAGGTGCCTGAGTAGGAAACCCAGCTTGCGCCATGGTGACACCCGTTGTTGTGGGAAGCGATTGCTTCTGCACCATAGCGGCGGGGCCTGATGGATAGACTGTTGACATGGCACGCATACCGGTCTGCAATGGAGGGAGTGAGACGTGAACAGGCGGGGCAACCTGCTGCGTAGGTTGAGGATACCCGTTGATATTGACATTGCCGTTGTTGAAGGGCGTCAGTGTAGGCTGAATCTGAGGCTGGAGCTGGGGTTGTCCGGTCATGACAGTGAGATGGGGGACAGGTAGCCTCGCCGGCTCAACGACTCCATTGGATCGTGGATTGGCAGCTTGGACCATGGCGGCAGCTGGAGCTCGTCCAGGGGGAACAAGTCGCTTCGCGGGGTGTTCCATAATCTCTTCCTCGGGACTTCGCTTCCGTGAGACAGGGAACTGCAGGCTGGGCTTGGTAGCCAATGGAGAGACGGTGTTCGAGTGGTATGCAGACCAGGTTTGGGAATGACTCGAGGTAGGTGAGTAGTTGGTCGTTGTAACAGCCGGAGTAGGGAGATTGGCGGTGGGCTGCATCATAGCCGTCGGTGAAGCGACAGGCGAGTGATGAGACTTGTTTGTTGGCGAAGGAATATGAATCGGGGATGCTGGCAATCGCACAGCTCGCTCGTAGTACTCGTGGAAGCAAGAAAGCTTGTCCAACCAGCCCTCCCATTGTTCCTTTGTAGCAACCAAGTTGTATCGCATGTTGCTCAGGAACTCCACCTCCATGACATGGATCTCCTGCACATGGAAGGTTGACACTTCGGCCCAGGTCTTGTTCGTGTAGGTGTTATCATCCAAGACTGTGACAAGGTCAGTTGATGTCTAACACCCATATTAACTCATCACTTACATTTGTTCCCGAGCATGAGGGCCACAGTCAACAATCGATATTCACTGCCGGCACGGCCCTTGATTTGAGGGGTTGACATCTTCAACCGGTATATGAATAGCAATGCCAACAGGATGACATTTTGGGTCACCTGTGTCGTCGACAAAACGCTGTACACCCACTTCCGAAATTGGTCGTGGGGATTGGCGAGAGACGGTAACCGAGGGATGAGGGCATTGGGGCCTCTGACACGGATGGATTCGGCCTGCTTGAGTTCCTCAATCGATTCGAACCAGAACAAGCAAGTCATCTATTCCTATTAGCATTTTGAGGATTCCACATGTGTTTGAGATCGCATACCTGAGCAGCGAAATCGGTGAGGTTTCCACCTGAAGGACTGATGCACTTGGGGATTTGCAGGCTATGGTAGACAAGCGACTCGGATTCGTCGTTGCCCCCTGACACAGTCGATGCAGGCGTTGAAGGCCTGACGGTCTGCACCAGGGCCTGCGACTCTGCTGAGATTGATCCATTTCGGTGTTGAGAGACTTGGGAAGTCGGATGTAAATTAAGCTGAGGTTGTGCAGGTTGCGTCGAAGGGTCATGCTGGCAGTAATGGTTATATGTGGTTTGTTGCGATTGTTGCAGTTGCTGTTGATCTTGTTGCTGGGTGGGATATCTGTAGTATTGAGATGCTCTCGCATCGGTTACAGGAGCTGCAGGTCGGGCAGTCTGAGGCATTGCAGCAGGATAGTTGTGAATAGCATGATTCTCCCATGAGGCCAGCTGGGGCTGAAAGACAGTGCTCATTTCGTCAGTCGGGGGAGTCCTAAGCCCGTTTCGCGATACCGGAGTGTTGTCGAATCGAGAGTGCAGCTTTGGCAGTTGTATATTTGAAGGAAAGCTAGGTTCCCGGCTGCCTGAGCCGTGCGGAGGTGAGGGAGGAAAGTTCAAGGTCCCAAGCAATATACCAGCCGACATGGAGGCCTATGTGTTTCGCCTGCTTGCTGTTGGGCGAGGCAACAGGCGCAATCGCCAAATTCGAGGTTAATTCGGGTTGGGTATTTCGTGAAAGCTTCACTCTCAAAGTAAGCCCCACTGCGTCACTGCGTGTTGACTTATTGTGCCGGCAAAAGAACAATCGAGTTTACCCCGCCGCCAAAGCCTTCATTCGTTTTATATTGAGAGCTTGGAGATAATATCGGCGAATGAGTGTGTCGAGAGTAATGTGGTCTATAGATACTCTAGGAGGACCAGTGCCATGTTCGACTGGCACAGGCTGGCAGTGTACTCGCAGTAGCGGCTCAAAGCGAAGAAATTCGGCGGGGATCGTTCGTTTCCTGGATCACAGAGTGATTGTTCGTTTGTGAGATCGGACAGCGAGGACAAAGCTACTAGAAAGATAGCTAGTAAAAGCTCGCTTCGGCTGGAGAGCAGTTGTATTCGCTTTGAAGATGGAGGTTGAGTATGGTCTTGGAGGACTCCCAGGTTAGGAAGTTTGGATACTTTGGCAAGGTAGGTAGCCAGGAAGGAATAGGTAGAAGAGAGAGGAAATAGGAACAGGAACAGAAACAAGAAAAGGAAAGAAGAAAAAGAAGCAACAACGGAATGGGCTCAGTCAGTCCATGGCTGGTGGTTGTGTGCGTGTATGTACAGACAGTCCTGTAAGGTAGTTGACTTCCATTCACTTGGATTAGACTTGGTAGTCTCGTCGTTCGTCAACCAAGTGTGGTTCTCTCTCCTAGACGCAGCCCAGTATAGTATAGCGCATTTGGCGTAGAGTACCTACAGTACCTAGCGTAGGGAGTAGAAAGTAGGGGTGTCCGTCCCCAGTTCAAACCTAGGTACCCAGACCCAGCCAGCCCAGGGCAGTCCCAGTGAAGTGGAGCCCCCTGCTTTTCCACTGATAGCCCCATTGAAGTACATGATCTCACCACTGAACAGACTAAGGTTTAGAAGTACCATCCTTGAAAGTGATGGAAGCCCTGGATCAGACTCATACTCAGACTCAGACTTAATGGGGTCATGGGCTGCCGTTCCGTTGGCCGAGAGTAAGTGTACATTTGCATGTATGTAGGTACTCTTTCGGTCATTCACACTATTTCATTCATTCTTTCACTCACTCACTCACTTACTGACTTACTCATTCATTCATGTTCTCAGACCTCAGACTCAGACAAGACATTGCACACGCACACCCGCCCGGCCGTCCCTAGGCCAGGTTGCGCTCCGTGCCCTGTGGTACTAGCCGGGCATGTATGGCTATACTTGTTAGTTCTCAGACAAACCCATACAAAGCCCGGTACCACCGACATGACAATCCTGTGTCGGCCATGTCGCGAGCCTCTGCTAGACCTGCTACTACGGACTAGACCAGGGCCATCGTGGCGCTCTCCAGCTGACACCGCACCCAGCGACAACCCCGGTTTCCGTGAGGTGAGGTGAGGTGCTTTGCCTTGTGTTAGCTCCTATCCATTATTACGGCCATCACACGCCCCCATGGCTCAAATCCACACGCCCCTCACATGCCGCTAAAACTCCCAAGCTTCCTCCACTCCTCTCCAAGCTCTATTGGATCCAAGCCCGCTAGATAGCGGAGTCCTGGGTGCTGGAACCTACCATTCATCAACTGCATTCTAAGCCCCCAGCTCAATTGTCAATGGAGCATCAAATTCGTTCAAAGTCGCCCCTGGAACGCCCAAGGGGTCGCCCGGTCGGTGCCGTGCTCATAGCTGTGGGCGGGCCTGACGGGGGCCTTGTAAGCGGCGGCGGGACCTTGCTCAAGGGATAGTTGCGGTATTGGTTTTGATATTGAGATGGGTATTGAATGTAAATGGAGATGATGAGAGTGAGACTCGTAACGACACCTGCTCAGCCAGGAGGAATATAATAATAAAAAAAATAAAAAAAGGCGGCAGATGAGTCCGTCGTTCCTGGAGGCCTTGAGGGATTGACATGCACACCTCTATGCACATGTTGGATTCCTCTCAGCCCATCCATGAAGCCTGGGGCTTGTATCCGTATGCGAGATCCTTGATATGAAAGGATGGAGGTTTCGACAAACACAACCATTGTGGAGTGTCTCTCGAATCATCAATGAAAGTTCATTGGGCACACGTCGGTTTAGGACTGGTACAAAGCCTATCATCCATCGGCCCTGTACGGATACAGCAAGTTACAGTGCTGTTGTTCTATGTACTGTAATAATTTGTGTTATGGACGGTCATATGTATCAACCTGAGTTCAACTCAGCATTTCCCTTTTAATTAGGTATTCATTGTGTTTGCATGCTCGCTTGTCCAACAAGTCTTGAGCCATCTAAACAGATGGTGTGTCGGAACCTTCACTTATTTGTACTTACCCAACCCGCAACAGTGGTGCAACTCCATCTTTGAAATGCTGCTTGCCTCATGAGTTGTCCGTCAATCATGAGCTTGAACCCATGAGGAGCCATGAGGAGCCATGCCACGGCGCTTACTCCACTTCTATTCCCTGCTTGACCTTTTCAGGAACGTGATTGCGTGAATGAAGGCCGCGTGTAAATAATCACCAGGTTCCCTGCCCTATTCATTGTTGATGATACCGCTCCGTTCTCATTCACTGCTATGTTGTGTTATGCTGTGCAGGTCGTGCAGTGATCACATTTGGCTTTGGTTGGTTTGAGGTCGGCTAGCCGTGTTTTTAATATATTGAGGCGGCAACCATCGTTAGATTGCTAGACAAGTCCAGTCATGGTTCAGGAGAACAAATGCACCAGAACTTCCGGCACGGCATGGCTGAGAAAGGAACGAAAATGGTCACAGCTTTCAAGCCCGAGGGCAATAGCAGGAGCAAGGAATCAAACATAGCTGTCATGTACCCCCACAACAAGGGACAAATCCATTCCCTTCCAAATGGGATCAACACCCATTCGCTGAGAGGCGCCGCAAATCTGTGCCGCTCGTCGAACTATCAACGGCTAAAGTAATTTTCTGCGTCTTTGTCACTCAGCATGCGAGCGCCAGCACCGTGCTTTAGATATGAGCCTTTTGCTTCACCCCTGAGTCCTCATGACTTTCTGAGACACTGCAATGAGCATATTGGGATTGTGGCTGCACTCATTCTTTGGTGGTGTAGCGTTCGTAATACTCTGTATTGTATACGGACGCAGTTGGTGGGCCTGCTGAGCCAGCGTCCCTTCGGCAGGCATATTAGGTCTCCCGGATCCTTGGTCTGGCGCCGAGTCGTTTTCTACAGTACTAGACTGAAATTCTTTCCAAGTGGAACAAGGAATTGAATCCGTCTTATCGACCATTGAATGAGGTACGTAGTAGCACGTAGTTAGAAGCCACCGTCTGGTCCCATCCGATAACCTGGCATTGAACGGTGGGAATCCCTGCCGTTGCGGGTATTTCCCCCTCGCCCTGAGGAGGTGCTGGACAGCGCCATGAACGGAGCCCAGGGAGCCCAGCCTGTCATCACACTTCCAACAAAGAGAGACTAGGGACGATGATCCAAAAACTCAACCGGGGCAACCAAGAAGTGACCAGTTAATTGTTGACGGCACCGAATCTGCATCTCGCAGACCTCGAGCTGTGTCAGCCAGCCCAAGACAATACCGGCACGTCCGCACGCCAAGTAGTTGAGTTAACTTGTAGCACTAATAATCGACACATGGTCCGGAGTCGGTTTGATGCCCTCTGACAAAGCCCTTGTTAACTTGTTGCAAGCAAAGACGTCTTCTGTTCTCAGATCGTCCTTCCCATTGAAGGGCGCCTGATTTCACCGAGAGCTAATAAATGCAGAATGTACACAGATGACAGAAAAAGTCTTCGTCCAGGCCCTGTGGTGCATGAGGGTTATTGCCGTTAGGAAGTAAGTCAATTGTGCACAAGCCTGTCACTGCATTCCGTTGGCTGCAACCTTGCTTGGCCAAAAACAACTGGCGTGCCCGACAGGCGCCAAAGAGACATACAAACCTTGGTAGCGGGTTGCGAGAATCAAAACTGGCGTCTCTAATTTCGTACAAGGAGGCAAGAAGACGATTCAGTAGCCAGCTTGATTGATTGCTGCGTACCGGGTACATGCATATGGACGTAAGTAGCCTTGTTGTGTAATTCGTGACAGAGCCGAGGATTTTTCTGCTTATGTTGTGGCCAAGACTCTTTTGATGTTGTCTTATAACTTGCCAGTCAAAAGAATGCAAAATCCATTGATGATTTCAAAAGGAATCTTTTGATATGACATCGGCCAGGCTGACAATGGATCATCATGCAGCTCATTCGTCAACACTATGATGGCGTTCATCATCGTATTCTCGACCTCAGGTACCGGTCCTTCCCAGTTGTGAATATATGCAAGTCCAGGCCACTTACGCGCAGTAGAGGAAGTTCCCCTGCACACATTGCCAATAAGAGCGCCAGTGGCAAGGGAATGAGTGACTTGTCTCGTCTCTCTTTACTTTTTTCTTAGCAGCGGAAAGCTCGAGAGGCTATCTCCGGCAGCTCGGGCAAGAGTGCAGTGCATACAAACCTGTAACGCATAAATCATTTGTAGCGAGACAGGCTTACCTGATCAGCAATAGCTGGCGGAATCGAGTACGTACGCATGTGGGCTTGGTACATAAAGTTGGTTGTATCCCGACGCGTGCCTGCGGTCGCCTCGTATGAAGAGCAAAACCATGCCGCCGCAGCCTACTTTTCTCGTATGTACGTGGGTGCAAAGCTCACGAAGAGGATGGTGAAGTGGGTGCTGTGATGACCACTTGAGTAGGTACAGAGTACATGCGGATAATCAATCTAGAAAATGAACGAATCAGTATGGTACAAAAGCCAGCCAACCATAGTGAGTCACTTATGACAGGGAAACCAACCTTGGAGATTACCCTTGCCTTTCCAATTTTCTCACTTTGGCGCAGGGATGATTGGTTGAATGTTTGAAGGAGTGAATCGATACATGTGATGGATACATACATCATGAGACAGTGACAGGCAGAGAACTAAGCGGATGTATGTCAGATTCAAATGTAAGATGATTTAGTTGGAGGACGATGAATTTGAGCATGGAACAAACCCCTTCCAAGGATCATCTTACCAAGTTTGTCCATCTTCTGTCGGCAGGAGGCAGGCAGGCACATACCTACCTGGTACCTAGGGCCTAGATGGTGAGGTAGGTACCTTACCTTACTCACTCGTATGCAGTAGCAGTTGCCCCATTGTCTTTAAACTTCCTAGGGGGAAGAAGACACGGGACCGCCAAGCCAAGCAACTATCAGAGAAGGGAGTTAGGATGGATATCGATAGAGAAAATTTTGGTCGATCACTTATAAAGGCTGTATCAGAATTTGATACACAATGCACCCCAAGAATGTGAGGCAGCATCAACATTTTTAGCATTCAGTGCAAGAAGGAACGATGCCTGCGATGTATCTCTTGTGTTGGTATTGGGCTTTTCAGCATGCGTCAACACTGCTAAGCAAGGTAAGATACCTACCTAAGGATCGGCAATCACTTCACTTCATGGATGGCCGATGGATAAGCTTGATGAGGAAGGAAAGCAGACTGATTACTACCTTCCCTGAAAATGGAAAGTGGGAGGAACGGTACCTCTTTCAACCTGACAGTGCTATGATTGGTCAGAGCCTCTGCAATTGTAATTCTTGACGGCCCTCGGGATCCAAGAATAAACTGGCACCATTTGCATTGCATTTTATTGTCTGACAGTCATCAATAAGTACCTATTTACTGTTATGTTGGGAAAACTTAACAATGATATTACTCTGGTCGATGCCTTTCTGAGTTGTTAAGAAAAAGAAAGAAAACCCTCGGAGTTCCCCAAATCATCAGTTGCAAATACACCATTGTAAGGTACCTACCTACTGTACCTCGACTCTTGGGTCCTGATCAACGCACCCCTTGGCAGGGAAGGAAGCATCGAAAACCAAGACACCGGCGCTTTCCCACATGTGTCATTGGCTTCCGTCTAACCTCACCAGTCACCACCATTGGATCCCTACCTCTAGTACGGGCTGTAGCCAGCAGCTGTTTCTTGACTGAGAGGTCCTGTCGCTTGTCACTTGTGCACCTGTCAGCCGCCATTCTCATCCCCTCAACACTATCAAAAACGACCCACCATGACCATCTCATGCCCACCATGGCCTGTACTGGAGGCATTACAAATGGTGTTGGAGACGATACCCAGTTCCGGTCTCATCCTTCCTCAGTCCAAGGTGCTACTGTGCAGTACAATTGATACCTACCTCCATGTGATGTGTATACTTGCATCAGCAGCCACGATGCGAAGAACCGATATCAATCGTCATCCGTACACACATACGTCCCTATATCACTGAGCCACAAGAAATAATTACTTTCAGGCTCGAATTGATTTTGAAGATAGAACCCAAACAGGCGCTTTGACCATATCGACATTGGGAGAGCTTGCGGCGTCTGAGGCAAACACACAAAACGCAGACACGCTGCCAACCAACCATCGCAAATACAGTGGAGTCATGAACTGGCTTGGGCTTAGTCCATTTTACTTTGTTACTCTGCACTGTGATATTACTTGACTCTGTTTTCGCTGAAGCTTGACTGAAAAACACAACTGTGGTTCTCGTTCCCCGGTGTCGACATTATGCCACTTTTGGCTGAGCCGCTGCTGCATCCTCCGCTGTACCCGCCCTCAACACTGCATTGTGTTGACCAAAGGCCCTGACGACATATGTTCGGTTCCAGTCTTGCTCCTGGTGTTGGAGGTGTGGGGTTGAAGAGTGCATGGTCCTTCACAAACGTAACCAAACTTGAGTTGATGAGCCCGCCCAGCATCTTTCGGAGACAGGCACATTTTGATATACGCCAAAGACTCATGTGCTCCGCCATCATTAACGATGCACTTGACGAGGCAACCGATATGTGCATTCAAGGGTTGCCGTGCGGCCCTTCCGCTGAGCTGTACAGGGTGATCTAACCAACACAAAGGATCATGCTCCGAGACAGAAGACAAAGGGCTGTGCCAAACAATCACACTTACACATCTGCCGCCCAATCATGGCCGATCTTCACTGTTGGCTGACTCTGCGAGTCTCCAACAGCCTCCGCGTCTTTTTAGCTTCTGAACTCGATCAACCTAGGTATTCCCGCACGGCCGCCTACTCACCGTCAAGCATCAAATTGGGGCGCCGTCTTGTCTGTTGTTATTCATAGTCCAGCGCCAACCAAGACTGCCTTTCTTTTTGTAGGAGACGTTTTTGAAACTACGAATCCCTAGCTCGACAGCGCCGGCCCAGGCGCCATCTTGGCACTTCTATTATCGAAAAGTTTGCCTATCCCTGCGAATTCGAAATGAATGGCAACGCTGTGAGACACCCCTACTCCCAAGGATTTTCAGAGACAAGATGCCTCAAACCGCAGCACTTGTTTAGGCATATGAATCCGTCCGACTACGGCTACGGAATTCGCCCCGGACATGCGCCGACACATCTACAGCATTGAATCACACCATGGTCGCGAATATGGCATTCCAACTTGTCGGCCCCCGACAATTGATAACACCCGCAGGTCACACACGTAGCGGTCGGTGATCCGTGAATGCAAACGAGGCCAAGATTGAATACGCAATGTTGATATACCCCAGCATCGTACCTCGCCAGTGCCTTGTCATCGAGTTTTTCGAGATCACGCAAAGACGGGTCGTTTCGTCGTGTCTGGCTGGTAGTGTCAGTCTCACGCTGGGCTCTCATTGGCTCGGTGTCTCTCTAACTTTGGGAATACAGCTTCATACACAGCGTAGGCTTGGTGATATGTATGTGCTTAATTCTCGCCTACCACCACAACCAACCACCGGGCCTCAAATGAGAGTCATCAGCTAGACGCTTGTGGTCTGGTAGTCTGGCTGGTCTGGTCCCGCCATCTTAATCACAACCTACCACATCGGCGATGATCCGGTATATTGGTAGATGATGATGATGAGACGGTTGGCAACAGCATTATTATGTGCAAGAGCACACCTTACAGCGCAACCCCGAGGTCGGCTCGGCAAATACTGGTCAAGATATAGAGTACTTGCTGTGAATCAACAGACAAGGTGGCACTGAAGGTTTCCGATACCTCCCCTACATGGAGCTACAAAGTCAACATCCTGACGAAGCTCACAATCCACAATGACAAGGTCTCAGTTGGCCCTGGTTCGCCATGAGCAAAGGCCACTCCAGCATCATGCTCCGCAGTGCAACTTTTGCGTTCGGCGTGGAGAGACGAATCGTATCCACTAACTTATTGCAGATTTGCCTTCATTAGCAAGCCACTCACTTGGTTGCTCAAAGCCTGTTGTTGCGACGTTCTCCTCATCACTCCACGCCCCTCTGCCCCTCAACACGGACGGTTCTAATTGTTCAATTCAAGCGTGAGGAATTTATGATGCAGGGATGCCCAGACCCGGTGGAAATCCCACGCTTACATCCCCCATCACTAATTGCTGTCCTACTGTACGGATACGTATGTACGGCCTACAGTCCGGTCTACGTACAACTTCGACGAGGACTTTCGTAGAGACGAGGTTGCCAGGGGTCTGCCATCCCCTGCTTCGCTATTGATTAACTTTGACCTCTTGTTGGTTCAACATGACTCTTGTTCGGCTACGACACATGCTTTCTCCTCACCATCTTGGCGTTGTTCTTCTCAGCCCTCGGGTGATGATCAATTGATATCTCTGGAACAAAGGGTAAGCCGGCACCGGCAACATCACTTTGGCCGTGGCGTATGGTGAAGCCGGACGGCGATCTTTACTCCAAGTTGCTCATTATTGGACTTTCGGAGCAGTCCAGGCCATGCCACGACATATCATAGTTTGGGCGAGAGCTCAGCCTCAATTCGTCGATGGCACTACGTGACCGTTTCATAGGAGTTGTTGCGCGCCTTTCATCAATTGGGCACCTATACATAGTATGTATGGCCGATACCCTCTGTGTCGACGTTGAGTTTCGGTACAACCTAGCCAGATGGTGGCATCATCATCGTATAAGGGGCACGGTGGTGTTCATCTCTACTGTCTTTATTGGTATCCCTACCATGATCGAGGCTGACCTGAAACTTTGGGCAAGAGACTCGACTTTCCAGGACTTACCTCACCACTGCGTGCCTCACAACACACAACAGTGTCTATATACAAGTAGTTCATCAGACAAGAAAACCGACGAGGTATAACGGTTGTACGGGATCAAAATAATACGGTGGTCTCAGTTCGAATGCTCAGGATGAAAGACTGTCGTTGGCACGCCTGTTGAAACCACAGGATAGGTGACGATGATAGGACATCCCTGTATCTCTGGGGGTCTGAACCATTCGGACGGACCAACTACCAACCCGAACTTTGGTCCTCATGATGCCGCTCAATTCTGGATTTCGCAAGAGAGTTTCACGCTCACGTTCTGCTTAAGAAGGAGGGGGCAGGTGAACAAAATGTGGAGGCTAGTTGTGTATCTTGTTTCCTTATTGCCTAAGCACAAGTGCACCAAATTAGACGCACCGACATCATCAACCAATATGAGGAGGAGCGTCCAAAAGCAGCTTCAGTCAACATCTTTGCTTATTATTTGTTTCCTTTGAAAGAGATGAGATCATGAGAGACACCAAACAAGGGGAATAGAGGGGTGGAAAAGACAAGATCCGAGGGGTCCTGGTTCGAGTAAGGCGTCAGGGATCTAAAACAACAAGAGGGAGAGGGGAGAGGGAGCAAGAGGGCCCATTAATAGCAGCCATTGGCCTCCAATCGGTCCATGCAAGCACTTTACGCGCGGCGCGTTCAGCCGGCGTTTAGTCCAGACGGGGAGACTGACACTATGACCCGGGCCAATTCTTTCCCTCCCTCGCATTGGCTTGTCTTGCTTTGCCTTGTTTTATTATCCATGTACCATCCAAGTATGTTTCTGCTCTGTTTTGGCTCATAGGAGTGATCTGATCTCATATGATCTTTCGTTGAAAATCACGCCTCCGTGTCCACGGTGTTCTGTGGCGGCGTTAGAATTTACTTCGCTTTGTTTGCGGGGCTCATGTTCGCTCGAGCCTCGTGCAGTCAATCCTTGAGCGGAGTCGGGGACTGGCTGAGCTGGGCTGAGCTGAGCTGAACCACATTGAACAGGGCTCAGCTGTGATGGCCAGGGCTGCGGCGGATGCGGATTTTCCCTTTGTTATCTCATGTGTCAGTTTCATGTGCACGAGGTGTATGCAGTACACGACTGGCAGTATTGATGTCCATTTCAAGGCCTCCCACCGTAAGGCTTACCGATTGGACAAACTGCCGCTCGTTTCGTTGGGTTTGTTCCCTGAAACTACATGTTCAAGCCTGGAACTTCCGTAGCCAGCGCTACCACTTCACAAGCCCATGCTCTCACAGACCCTGCAACTGATGCTATAGCGTTTCGTTGCCTGTTTGCCTTCTACATTCGTCTAAAAACTCTCTCCAGCTTTGAATTGGCACTTCTCTGCTCATTATGCCTCAGAGTAAGCCAAGTGGCGTACCCAAGGTTGATGATGGCTGTGTTGAGGCCTGGAAAGTTCGAAATTTCAATAAGCATCATCTTATACATACTCCAGATACAAAAAAAAAAGACAGAGAACGATTCGTCCGTGGAATTTATGTGGATCTGTTACTTGCCAGGCTATCACGACTTGTGTCATGGGCTTTCATGGGAGGACTCCCGCTTCAACACCTGGCAACAAGACAGGCACCAGCCGGAAAATAGGAGAACAGAGGCCTTTTTGGCTGAGTGCTTACCAAGAAAGAAACATTTTAGAGATCATCGGAGTATCGTACATCGTTGGGACTTCAGGATTCGTTGTTTTTGACCCATGCTGCAATGAGTGGCACCGTCAGACTTCAGGATGCTCTTCTGTCTGTGAGAACACTTGAGGAATAAGCGTATCTACGAGCAGGACGGCCCATGACTTGATTGATGTTCAGACCCGCTGTAGGAGATGTATACATGGAGGTATATCATCAAACCTAGTGGTGTTTGCAAGACCATCCACTCTAGCTTTAATACTACTCAAGTCAACTAATACCTTTAGGCTGACAGTGATCACATTAACTCAAACAGTAACAATATTGAGATTGAATTGACAGTAATCGGTTTTATGTATGTATAGGCTGTGCTGGATTGCGTACCATGAGGTTCTGAGAATGACACAAGCTTCAACATGATGGGTTCTGTTGATATCGTTGCGTGGTGGTAACGAGTAACTGGCGTTGGTGGTAAGACCATTCTCTCGCTAATCTCCCAGGCTGAGCCTGCGTTGTGAACAGCAGAGTGAGACCGAGCTGGTCTGATACAAGAGAAGGACATGGAAAGAGATGCGCATTGGAATCTAAGGTCACCATATGTAATGTTGTGGACTGACCTGCCCCTCAACGAAACTCGATGATGACGCTGAAAGAGTCAACATGATGAGGAGAGAAAAAATTAAATTCAGTTTACTTGAGCCTATGCGAAGAAAAATCTCGTCGTGACAACGGAAACTTAAAGTCAACCGCAATGTCGAACCTTTTATCGAGGACTTGTCTCTGAGTTATCACCGAGGCCCAGGACTACTCATCCGCTGAGCCCATTCACGGCTCGTAAGGAGCATTTAGTGGCTACATAATTACAGTGATAAAGTGAAAGATCGACCTCATGGTAGGGCTGTGAACGGACTGCCACGACATTCGTGGTGGTTACAGCTTCATGCCCACACTCCACGTAGGCACCACAACACAAACCTACACCAGATAGTGACACTGTATGAAATAGAGATCAACTCATAATATGCCTCCTTACAAATGGTCCCTAGTAAGAAGCGATACTGTTGTTCACTGTCTCATGGTTGACATGCGATTTGTACAAGGTCTGAGTAGAACCTTTCATACCGACAACCTATAAGAAGATTAACTCGGTGGTGACTCACTGTTTCTTGTGCGTTTGGCAAGAGAAAATCGTAATTTTGATTCCTTCCATCCGGTTTGATAAGGTGTTTCATGAGTCCTTGTCCTCATGTTGATGAAAGGTGTGGCGAACATAGACTTCCGAACCGCAAGATCCGACTTTAGCCATAGTATATGGAGGGTATCTTGAATTAATAGAGCTTGTGGTACTAGAGACTGTTTATAGCTTTACTGGGCCGACATCTGAAATGGTCAAGTTGAACACAACGTATATCGTTCAAGTACATGTGTAGAACTCGCAAAAGGCTCAAGATGCATTGAATAGCCTCATGTAAGAACATCGAGGAATGAAGTCATCCCACTATAGTGAGAACATAAGTGTTAAGCTCATATAGAACATATGTATCATGCCCGTCGATGTGGTGCTCATGCCTATCGTTGCTTCACCGAGGCCCAGTATTAACAGGACCTTCGTCTCAAGTCTCCCAATGAGGTCACCACGTGTATGTTTAGACAGTCAAAACATCCAGGTTCTCGAATGAGGAGATTGTAGTCAGGTGACAAGGATGTGTCTATCAAAGATCCAATATGAAGACGCCCTACAACCCATAAGGTGGATGCTGATACAACCAGAGTCCTCAACGTGGGCCATATCGATATTTGAAACGCACCAGGAAGCTTTTGCCCGACTCCAATAACGATCTCGATGCTGATACCTAACAATGCATTAAATGCTTCACTTATTCGACTCGTCTCAGGTGAGAGTTGGCCGTGATATTGCAGGGCAATCCGCACATTGAACACAGTTAAGAGCACGCTCTATATCTGACAATATATGAGAGACAAAGCAACCGGGCGACACTTGCACATTCAAACGTCGAACGCCTTATGTAGGAACCCGTGTTAATGTCTTATGTTAGCCCTGCAAGTGCAGCCTCACAAAGACATCTATCTCACCCAAAGTGCAAATTGACAAGACATGAATATGCTAGAGTAAGACGAGAGAGATGATTGCCAGCTCATCAAAAACCTGCACTTTACCGCTCATCAGTCTCAGTCTCACGAATAGAGCATCGCCCAGTCAATTACCAGCCAGCAAATGACAAGACTGGATGAATGTCACAGAGGCGTGAGTGAGTGAGTGAGTGAGTGGTCGGATCCGCGGCATTGGGGGGACCCCTTGTAGTGTGACGTCGTGTGCATAAACAGGGGGTGTTTACGATGCAGATGCAGTGAAGAAAGACTCTTCTATCGTATTTGGGGGAACTAATAGGATCAAATCCTCAAATCCTGCTTCGCCTCGTTGAGGGGGACGGCAGATGGAAGATGTATTGCTCAAGAAGGCTTATACTCTCGGTCTGGACCTGATTGATTCTCTCGTATCAGTTCGTCTCTTCATTCATTCACTATCATTATCTCCCCGCATGTTTATCCCTCAGAGAGATCGACAATATCGTCTAAGCCACTGACTGACCTGTAACTTATCGGTCTGGGGTACGATGTTTTACTCATAAATCGACAGTGTCTCCCTCGGATGATCTCCATTCCCCCAAGAGCAATTGTCAATTCCATTCATCGTGATAGCCCCGTCGTGTTTCCGTCTTCTTATACGTCATAACCTGCCTAGTCCTCTTCAACAAGGACATCCCTGTTAGGTCTTCATAAGCACCAGCACCAGAAGCACACTACAGTAAAAAAAATACCAGAGTCTTCCAAGTGCTTATAGAAGACAAATTCCAGTTAGTTTCTTGTTGAGTCGTGGGTCCTGCTTCAGGTACAATCCTTACAGAAACCCCCATCTGACTCTGACTCTGACTCTCCAACGTTAGAGCGCTGGTCCTTGTCCAACAGAAAGAAAATTTGCTTCAGATCACCAAGTCACAACAAATAAAACCCAATCGGGCACAAATCTTACCGTTGGAGTTGTGCCCTCCCTTACCGAGACTCATATATAACACTTGAAACTTCAACCAAGTGAGACATACACACACACATACGCATACAGATCACTACCGACACTAGCACTAGCAAGTCTTGGCCCATCATGCAGAACTCTCCTCGCTCTGGATCCTTCGAACGTCGCAGTTCTGTCCATGATAGAATGCCAAGCCCCTCTCCCATCCGATCGCCACTGTCTAGGAGCCGTACCCCTTCACCCTCTCGTGGTCGATCACAAGCACCTCGTGAGAGGCCTTCATCTCGCATAGTATCGCGCTCTAAATCACGAGCAAGACTCTCGTCTCGATCCAGCTCTCGCTCACCATCTCGTCGCTCCAAGCGCAGCGACAACCATCATCACCATGGGCTCTTCAAGACCACCGCTGGCCTTCTAGCTGGTATCGGCGTCGCTGCTGTTGTAGCCCACAAGGTCTGGCCCAAGGGTGTTCTGTACGGCGATCATGAAGACTGGGAGCATTCTTCCAAGCATCACCGGTCAGACCGTCCTCACCATCGCCGTCGCCGCTCACTCGAGAATGGTGAGCGTGTAGTTGAGCGAACAACTCGACGTCGTGGCGATGCTGTCTACTACGAAGAGGTTGATCGCAGGCGACCTCAGAACTTTGAGCGAATGCCACGGCCTGAGTACGAGAGGATGAGGCAGCCTGCTGAGCGATTGCCATATCTCGCTGATGATCACTATATTCAGCCCCAACCAGTCTATGCTGAGCGGAGGAGGACCGTCGTCCAGCCTGCCCCAATGCACCCTGAGTGGTGACATAGCCTGACAATGGGATGAGTTTTCATACATTTTATTTATTCTGCTGTCATTTATGTCTATTGGGTGGTTTGGTTGGAATTGAATTGCACTGCAACGGAGTTGGTTGAGTGTTCATTTGGCAAATTATTTTACGACTTTTATGCTACATGAGACAATGATTCGGCGTTCAGATACACATGGGATTTATTTATAATTTTTTTTCTTTCTTTTTTTCTTTTTTCAAAATGTGTTCTATAATATGCGTAATTCTGAGACTATGCCATGCAACCACCGGTGAGAGACTCCCCAAAAACCAAGCTTGCCGTCCTATATGCGTATGTATCGTGATCCTTCCAACTCAATTCGTGTTCAGTATATACCGCATCACCCACTCAGGGTTCTGCCCTCGTTAGATGCTTGATGCTGGCGAGGACGGCGGTGAACTGTTGGGTAGACTCCCTGTTGTCTCCCTTGGCGCTGTTCTCTCCACAGCATCCTGCCAGCCCTTGCCGGCGGTACGTCTCACAAAGACCGGGTTGAGGGTGTCTCCAAAGTACCTCTCACGACGTGTAGTTCTCCTCTCCCGCCCTTCCATAGCTGAATATGCACTGCGTGTCGTGCGCATCCTCTTCCGCTTACCCCCCTCGCTTAGGAGGTTACTCAACTTAAGCCGCTCTTGCATCAGGTTGTTGTCAAACTCCACGATCCCGCGTACCCATGGCGCCACGTCTACGACGATGAGTTTTGTGGTCCTGTCAAACACTGATGGGTCAAGATAACTGGCCGCCGACAGCTTCTCATTTATGGCAATAGGATCGAATGCGCACGCAAGGTCCATGCGGCTCAGCGGCGCGGTTTGAGGCTCAAATGAGTGGCCAAGGGACTCAACCACTCGCTTCTCTGTGAGTGGTTCGAGGAGTGTCTTGGGAGTGTTGAGTTTGGATGAAGCATGAATAAGGCTTTGCCTTGCTAGGGATTTGAGAGACAAGGAGAGGTTGACACTCGGCGAGGATTGCATCACCTTGGGGTCTGCCTCAAGAAGACGGCTTCCGATAATGAAATCGTCTCGCATCTTGATCGGCATTTCTGGCAGTTCCGGATCGATCATCTCCTGGAATCTGATCCCTAAAGTGCCGCTTGTCAGTAGATCTGCATCGCTCATTGAGGTGCAGAATTCATCAAATGCTGCAAGTGCCTCAAGCCTCTGGCTTCGTTGCGACACTTGTTGAGAGACACCATCAGCCCATGACGGCAAATCCAGTGTAGTGTTCCACTCGCCCATGTCAAATGCCCAGGAGTCCCATGACTGTTTCATTGCCTCCTCCTCTGAGGCCAATGGATCAGGGCAGGTGGCGATCAGGTCACGGCCAATCCAGCCCAAGCCCTTGCAGTAAGTGTCCTCACTCAGCACTCGTACTACATCGCCGTTTTCGTCTAGGTCGGTCCCTTTGGGCCAGCGCAGGCAGAACCAGTCGAATCCTCCCTTGCGATCCCCGACCCCGATTTGGCACCAGTAGTTGAGTTCTGTTAGCGAGGACCTGAGGTCGTTATTTCTAGACTTGTACAAGGCCTCGACAGCTGTGCGTCGTAGAATGTGCCCTTCGTTAGCTGCGGCGAGAAGACAGAGGTCGACAGCAAGATCCATAGGTGGAGGTGCGAATCGGAAAATGCCATGGAGGTTAAGGCTCTGGAGAGGCACCAGGCTTTCGTCGTTGCAGGTCATGATGAATGGTCGTTTTGATTGCGCCATCATTCCCATCAGTGTTGCCCAGAATTGCTTGTCCTCCTCGTATAAGACGTCAACTTCTTCCAACAAAATTAATGACTGCTTCTGGCTCTTAGCCGAGCTGGCTTTTGTTGTTTCGGGCAACTTCTCCTCGGCGGGTTTCTTGGCGGGTGGTTTGGAGACTCTCGACTTTTGGAAAAAGGCAGTCATCGTGCCTTGCTTCCCCGACTTCAAATCCCGAGAAGTCTCATCTTCGTCCGTGGTTCCAGAACCGGGATCTGCGCGGTGTTGCTGAACAAGGTGGTTCCGTGTCATGTCGCCAACCTTCTCCAAGATATCTTTGCCGTTGCGTCTACTTGCAGAGTTGATTTCGAATATTTCGAACCCCAGCTCTTTGGCTATTGCGCAAACCGTTGCCGACTTGCCACACCCGTGAGGACCACTGATAACCACAGCATTCGTTAGTCTTCCCTGCTCCGTTCCGGAGTTACCATTTCGAACAACTGTCTTCTTCAGCAACCCTGAGCCGGCAGGTGCCCAATCGTCCTCGTTTTCAGAGATCTCATCCATCTCGTTTGCCTCCTCTTCGCTACTGACAATAAAATCATCTAGCTCATCCTTCTTTCTCTTCTTTTTCGGTGCTGGTTTTGTTTTTGGCTTTCCCTTGGCTACTGTATTATCGGCTGTTGTGGTTACAGACTGAACTTTCAGTGTTTGTAGCCAGTCCCTTAGCAGGAGGGCCTCTTTTCCAGCCTGGAGAATCTCTGATGCTGCAGTTGGAGCGTACTTCTGCGTCCAGGCCAGAGATTCACACGTTGATCTATCATATGCAGAAAGGCTAGTCTCAAGCATTTCGTATAACCGGCTGACTGCGGGATGTGTTCTTCTTGGAGAGACCTCGGATGTGTCGCACATCACCACGTCATCATTATCGACGGTGCTCGCCATCCGTAGGGTCCTGAGTTCTGACCGGATCCGTTCTTGAAGTTTTCGTCCACTTTCAAAGTGCCGGCAAGGCGTTCGTAGTTCCTTGGGCGCGGGTTCAAAACTATCGTGGTTCCTAGGGAGTGATTCTCGGAGAGCAGCAAGATCCATATTGGCGCAGAACCTGCCCAGCACAGACTCGTCGGGGGTGACTGTGACAGTAGATCCTTTGGACTTTTTATCCATATGCTCGCCGGATGACAATGAGGCAGGATCAAGTTCGAGATCAAAGCCACGAACATGAGCCATTCCCTTCGCTGGCCACAGAGGCTGCATAGCCCCAGGCACCCTGGTTACGCCAGTCTTGACGCCAAACCGCGGGGGTTGCTTGTTCACGATAAATGGGTTGCGAGGCTTCTTAGGAGACATTGGCGTGGACATGAATACTGTCTGTCGTGCCAAAGATGGCTGCCCTTTGGGAACAGATTGGCTTTCCGTTTTCGTGTTTTGCTTTGCCTTCCCAGTAAAGAATGGGTGTGTAGTCTTTGACATATCCTCTATTTTGGCCATGCAGTCCTCTTTTGCCTTCCTTCCTCTTCTCTTCGGCGGTGTTGGTGGGAACAATATCTTGCCTTCCAGGATCTGGGTTATCTTATCCCCCATATCTTTCCGGTTGGCTTCGTCACGTCCATATTTCGTGCACACCATTCGAGATGGGGGGCTCTTCGATTTGGGCTTTGGGGGCGATCCCAATGTCCCTGTCTTCGGGTTCCATTTTAGTACTTTGCCCTTGACATTGGGATCCGTATTGCTCGAAGGATTGGATTGTGAAGTGGCCTCGGCGGGTTTTATAAATGGGATACTGATCGGTTCGGGTTCCGGTTTGGTAGACACGGGCTCTTTCAACTTGATTCCAAGACTCTGCTCAATAGTCGCGTTCGAGTTACTTGAAGCTGCGTCGCCTTGGCGTTTTCGTCGTGGTCTCTTCGGTCCAGGCGCATCTTGTAGGAGGGACGCGTCGGCCTTACGACGCCTTCTACTGTTTTGAGCTTCTGGAACTGGCTCAGCGTCTTCGTGAGGAGTTTCGCTGCTCAAAACCTCAGGCGATGATTCTGCGCTGTTCGGGGGGTTGGCAACGTCGGCAGCAGGACCTTTAGTAAAGAAAGGGTGGACTTTCTTCACCTCAGGTTCCCTCATGCCTTCCTGGGCCATCCTCTCGACCAAGACCGATCCCATTGATGCGTCGAAAGCTGCGGTAGTTGCGGTGTCAGCATGTAACGAGCTAGAGATTTCGATGTCCTAAGCACCTTTAAGCTTATCGTTAAACCACCATTTCACGGATGTAACACCGCAATATGGATTCTTAGGAAAGCAGAAAGAAACAAGGTTTAGTAGGATTTTATAGTAATAGAGAATGAGATTCCAATGCGAGGCGAGCCTGTGTCTTGATGCGAATGAACTGAAAGCGTTGCCCGTGGATATAGTTGAATAAAGAGCTTAGCCAGGGTACGCGTTAATGGAAATGGTAGAAACCACTGAACGCGTCGATTCGCGCTAGATACGTACCTTCGCTTCTAGGTACGTCAGGGATCATTTTTGGTGGCAGGCGTTTGAGACCCACTGATCCCCACCAACGGAATTTGTTTCGGCCCGCTCCAACTTTTTTTTTTGTGAAGCTTCACCTGTCGATCGCCAGAGGAAAAAAGTGCAGGTCGAAAGTCTAGATACAACGAATTGTATCTCTTTCAGCCCACGGTATAATTCACCATTACAGTACCGTAGTCGCCATGGCTTCCGAGTATAGAATACACAAGCCATTTGTGCTGGCGACCCTCCCCCGACCCTTGGACCATACTGAAGGCCGCATTGTTGCGCGGGAGGTATATGGCTTGCGCGATGGTCAGAAGAAGAGAAAGAGGACAGAACTGGTTGTTGGTGTGGACGGAGAAACTATTAGCATCTACGATGTATGATTTCTCACCAGATTTTGGGTAGGCTGTTGCTGACTTTGCACAGGTTCCGGCTTCGAGATTGATCACTTCTTATCCTATTCCTCCTCAAGAATCTTTTACCTGCGCTCCTTACTCGGTCAGAATCCGACGAGCTGGATCCAACGACGTTTCCCGATACACATATATCTCTACCCGCGATTCTAGAGGCCAGAAGATCACTTTGTTTAAAGATGTTGTCCACCAGGATGGCAAGACTACCTCCACAACGACCGCCTCCCCCGTTCTGAAGTCTTCAGCTGTTCGATACTTGACATGCTCTTCCAGTATGTCAGAGACCTCTAGTACTGGCGATGTGATTGCAGTCTGCGAAAATGGAGAGTTCATTTCACTTTCCTCCGAAACCCTTGCGATCCAGTGGACCTCACCCTCCAAGTCCGCATTGCAGGATGCTATCGCTACCCAGATCGAGAGCTTCGAGGTGGACTACGTTACCTCGGGCACGCTTGCCGAGTTCAGCGAAGGGATCTTCAAGGATAAGCCTGAGATTTTCAGTGCGCTACCTAAAACACCTGCTTCTGAGCCAGAGCTGGTTGCGTTCGTGTCCAAGACATCGAGCCAGAGCCAGGAGAGCCGTCACTTGGTTGTTCTCGCTGTCGCTGCAGGCACCTCGACAACGTCTGACATTCAGAAGCTATCACCTCTCGAGATCGCTCCCATCGGTACTCCTTCGCCCCGTGGCACTGATAAATCCACCTACCAAATTGATGTGCAAGCAGCTTTGCTCATGCAGCTACAACAAAGCGCTCTTAATATTTACGACCTTACCACTCCTGTTCCGAAGCTCAAGTCTGTGGTGCATATGGAGAACGCTGTTTCTTTCGCTCGTTTGTCTCGGCCATTTGTCTTGTCATGCTCGCTTGAGTCGATCAGTCTCTACAACCACCAGTATAGATCCATCCATGCCAATGGACCCCTCGATCTCTCCGAGGTCCTTGAGGAAGATGAGAAGCCCCAGTCGTGCCAGTTGATTAGCTACCTGCGAAGTCAGGAGCTAGCCGTGGCCCTGATTGACAACGTCCTGGTCTCAATCCAGATTGAGCCCCCTAAGAGCCACGGCAAGCGACGCAAACAGGGTCTTCTGATTGACTCTATTGGTCGTGGAACGGCCACTGAAATCCCAGCGAAGAAGGCCAAGACAGACAAGCTATCAGCAGACTTCTCCAAATACGTCCCCGGCTCGATGACTGAGCAATACATGAATAAGCTTCGCAAAGAGCTTGAAGTTGCAGATGCGCATCTTACGAAGGGTGACCTTGGGGAGTGGGAAGGTCTCCTACGGAAGAGATTTCGGGTGGGTCCTCGATCAACGAGCGAGAGCATCGATGCAAAGGAGAAGGACGCCCAGGAACTTCCTGAATGGGAGTGGCACACAGGAGGCAACTCATACACTGTTGTGGATCGACGCTGGGTACTCTATGCGATTGGGCGAACCTTTTCCATCTCTACAACCGAAGCACCGGAATCACGACCTAAGCTGCAGCTGATTCTGCCCGACACGAACGTCACATCCTACTTGGTTGTTGCTGGGCACCTGACCCTCTCAAATTTGAAGGCCGCATTCAGAGAAGAATTGGATGTGGAAGCTCTCGACAGCAAAACCATTGTTGAGGACCTTCTGACAAGCTTGACTGATGCTGACCCATCCATGACGCTGGTGTTAAATTACCTTCAAGCTACTCAACTTGGCGAACTGGAGCTACTTCTGGCTATCCGAGCTTTGATGCTTAATCTTGACCTCATCGCTGATCCCAAGAAGCCAGCTAACAACAAGCTTTTGAAAGACGAGGCACATGACGGGGCTGAAAACTACGAGATGGACCTTGACGATCTTGAGCGAGACATTGCGATCACGGAGTACTACCTTGGAGATGATAGCAGCAGCCGTTCACGGGGACTCACGTTGGCTTTCGCTAAGCTATGGCGGCTCCCAGCTGTTACCACGGTCAAGGCCATCCGAGCGACGCTGAAGACGGAGGAGATCCTGTCGCTAATCTACACCCTACGAGTGGAACTTGTCCGAGGTGCGTGGACATCGCTGTACATCGACCCAACCAGCTTTGACTCCGAGGGTAACGACCCGCCCCCGGACGGTGTGATCACTCTGATCTCGGACCTTCTCGGTCGGTGTATTGATGCAGTCGGCGCTGGAGGATGGTTGTTGAACGATGCCATCTCAAGCGATAAATCTGAGACAGGCGATCTGTTGACAGCACTCAAGCTTGAGGTGACTGCGGCTCTCGAAGGCCTGGAGGAGGCTGTGTACCTCAACGGCATCGTTGGCGAGGCAGTCCGGTTCGGCCTCGCATCTCAAAAGAGCGGCGCCGGCCGACAGCCATGGAACACAAACAACCCAGTTCCCATGAAGTTGGAGGGTCAGGAATCTCGAATGCTCCCGTTGGGCCTCAAGACGAAGCAACTGCCAACCAAGAGCAAGGTTGTGTCGGGCGGCGAAGTGGTGCAGCGAAGCACCCGAGAGACAGGCCAGCTGATCAGCCGCAAGGTGGAGGCATACTCACTCGAGAAGCTAGCAATCTAGAGTATATGGAGAAAAGAAGGTATTCGAAGAAGGCAACCAGAAGAATGCGCTACGGAGGCTCTCATCTGGAAGCACGTTCCCGGTCTGCGACACCACATGGTATGCGGCTGAAAGATCGCAGTATTCATTCTGACGCCCACGGAGCTAGTCCTAGGGCCTTGCTTATGGTGGAGGGGTTCCGGGATCGAAGAGTCTATTGGAAGAACATAGGCGAGCCTACGCCCAGGAACCGTGGTGAAGCATAAAGAGACGTGGGGCAGAGCTCAAAGCTAAGGAGATCGGCTACCCACGGCGCACGTTGGAGCCAAGAGGGGAGGGGGGGGGGTGGGTGTTGATGTGTTAATTAGGATTACAT
>JAAOAI010000892.1:0-36970 GCA_013758895.1 Fusarium bulbicola | reverse complement strand
ATAATAAACTATCTAGAATTATCCCTTTACCTAGTAATCTTAAGTCTAAGAAAGAAGGCATAATAGGTTACTATATCTTATTCTATTTACAGTTCTATTTTCCTAGACTTATTAAAAAAAGAAAGACTTTTTAATATAATAATACCTATACCTTTACTTATTAAAAAGTTTAAGATTAGCTATAGCTCTAGGTAAAAAGAAATAGGGTTTTTCTTACTAACTGGCCTCTGTATAGTCCTAACCTTAATTTTATTAAAAATCTCTAGAAAGTCCTTAAATAAAGAATATATAAAAAGTATTCTAAAATTACAGCTTATTTAAAGTCTAATAAGGCTTTAAAGTAACTTATTATAGCTATAGAGAAGGTTTAGCTTAAGATTAAAGATAAAGTAGTTAAAAATATAATAAAATCAATACCTAGCTAACTAAATGTATATTAAAATGTAAATAGTTATTATACTAAGTATTAAGCTATATAGCTAGAATCTCCTTTTAATTCTTTATAGATTAATATATTATTTATTATATTTAATTATAAAGTAAAATGGCTATCTTTAACCAAGGTGGCTAACCCGATCCGGAATATGTCAGAACTTTTGCCGACCTACCATACTAAGGTAGGCTTTTCCATCTCTGATAAGACTTCAAGATGACAGGCAGGACTTTTGGAACATTATGGACAAAGTCAGGATGGACATGGATGGTCTGAACTTCACAGCTCTGGGGCAGTCATAGGAGGTGTAGTGATATATGGACATTCTCATCTTGAACAAGCAAAAGCAGATGCATTAATTCATAACTGTGTCCTAAATTATACCTTCAAAACGTCCACATTGTCCGAAATCCAATCATATTGCGCCGTCCTGAAGTTATCATCAATGATACTGTTCTTATTCGCCGTCTCAAACCACATAAGCTTCTTGCTCCCCTTCCACTCTGGCCAATTCGCATACTTGGTGACACCCTTGTTAGGATCCAAATTATACAAAAAGTTGAAGTAGTACGTCCTGATACTGCGCATAGCGTTATTCGGCCAGAGACCATAAAAGACTTGTAGCAGGTCAGAACCATGCATCGTTCCGAGAATAGGTGTGCCGTAGTTGTAACTCGCGAGGTAAGACCATGCGGGAACATCGGGGTTCTGCTCAGCTGCTAATTGGAGAAAGATTCGACGGGTCAGGGAGAAGACCAAGTCGCCGAAGATGGCAGCGCGGCGCTTGAACATGGGGAAGACTTCGTTGAGGAGGGATGTTCGGAAGGGACTTCCTGCGCTGAGGGCGGTGGGATATGTGTTCACCAGAGCGGTCAGTTGTTCCTTGGTGGCCTTTTGGAAGTAGAGTTGCTGAAGATAGTCGACGAACTTGGCTGTAGTGGTCAAATTTGGCTGGAAGAGAGCAAAGAGAGTGCCTTCATCTTCCTGGTTACCGTTGATCATGGGAACTGCGTGGTAGCGACCTGATGCGATGAGTGCTTCTGGACTATCAGGAAGAACTGTACCGTCCGGGCGAGGGAGGTATGATAAAGCGAGGGAGTTGTACGACAAGAGTCCGGGAACAGAGTTTGCTGCGTTCAAGAACTTGTCGTAGCTCAGACCACGAAGACAAGCAAGAGTATCAGAAGATCCAGAGCATCCGCCCGATTTCACAACTGCGTCGTAGATAGCTTGTGCCTTGTCGCTATCCACTGGCTCCGCGGGGGCAACACTACCAGAGTTCATGATGGCGCCGCGGAAAAGGGGCTTGCCGTTGTAATCGGCATCACCACCGTAAAGAACCATCTGATCAAGAACTGAGATGGCACCAGCGGATTCGCCCCAGATAGTGACCTTGTCAGGATCACCACCGAAGGAAGCAATATTATCGGCAACCCATTGAAGACCCATGCGCTGGTCAAGAAGACCCAAGTTCGAACTTCCATCCTTCTTGATCTCAGCACCTGGCATGAATCCGAAACCAGCGACGCGGTAGTTGACAGCAACGTAGATAAATGGCTGGTCCTGCTCAATGGCAGTGCCCAAGAGACTAGTTCCATCGTACATAGCGCTCGAACCAAGCTCAAAGCCACCGCCAAAGATCCAGAATAGCACAGGGAGTTTATCACCAGCCTTGGTACCAGCCGGTCGTTGAACAGTCATGGTAAGACAATCCTCCTGACCAGTGATGGGAGTAAGGAAGGGAATAGCCAAGAAGTCCGAGAGAAACTTGGAGATGACATCTTGGGCACCAGATGAGATGAACATCTGAGGACATGACGGGCCGGTAAGTCCTGAAGCATCAAAGTTGCCTAGAGGCTTGGATAGTTTCTTTGGCGGTTTGAGTCGCAGAGACCCCGTCGGTGGATCCGCAAAGGGAATTCCTCTGAAGGAATCAACAGTGCCAGAACTTGAGCCGATGACAGTTCCAGAGGGAACAGCGACTGTGACTTTGGCAGCGCGTTCTTCCAGAGCTGGCGTGGCTGGTTCAACAGGCTGAAGATCTGGAATTGCATCTGGTGCAGGGAAAGGAGCTGGGACAGCTACGGCAGCCGTAAGAAGGCCGAAGCCAGAGACAAGACCTGTAAACTTCATTGTGAAGCTCAACTGTAGGACTGATAGCCTAGGATGTAGGAGTGGCTGGAACAAAGTCTGAACTGAACCGCCACGGAGAGAGCCGTACGCAACAACGTTTGAGTGTCTCAAGCGTCAAGACAACGAGTCAACAGATACTGATGCCGCTGTCTCAGTTGAATTGCTGATCCTATTTTCACCCGGGAAATGAGCTCAATTTGAACTCTCAAGCAACACCGCGCTCGTCCCCTCCCGCTTTGACATAATCCCACAATGTATTGAGTTTTTCTCTCTCTCATACCCCGGTTCGACGTCGACGGTGAACTTGCATCTTTTCCTCAAAGGCATATGTCCCCCAGAAGAGGAAGCCATCGCCGTGTTCACAAAAGTATCAGCCCAAAAGAAGTCCCTGAGCCGAGTGCAGTCCCCGCTTCCCCGTGGGGAAATCAGCTGCCAGACGAGAAAGCATGGTGTATTTGCCAAGTTTCTGACTCTACGAGACCGAGGCAGAAAAATGTCGTCCCTGTTAGTCTATCTACGTGGAGAGGGGGAGGGGTCGACGATCAGCTGAATGGTTTTTGTGATAGTGTGTTTGCTGTGGTTGGTGGAGATGAAGGGGAAAAAGATGGTGGTACCGGAGGGAACGACTGAATAGTTTGATGGTGGGGAAGCACAGCACAGTTGATCAAAGATGGCATTGGCATTGGCATTTGGTGTAGGTCGAAAAGAGGTCATACCCCGGACCCTGAGATCCTTGTCTGCCGTAGTTTGTTTAAGTCAAGTTAGGCCCTGGTGACCTGTCCAAGTCCGGGGAATACATACAGTGACAAGAATGCGGGGGAGGATTAGAAATGTCGGTCTGTAGCTAAATCAATACGAGGAGGATATTGTTGTTCTTATGAGGGATTAATGTCTATTTCGAGTAATCTATTCACTGTCTGCCATTTCAATCCCGCGTATAGATCCAATACCTATGCCCCTGTTCTCACATTCGCATCAAGAACGTCATCACACATAACCAACCCAACCCCAGCCTGTTACAATTGAAACAAATCAAGCGGTAGAAACAAACAACCTTGTTAATTACCGGGTAAAAGCCCAAACCCAACCCAGCACAACTCAGCCTTATCCCAAGACAAGGTACTGCGTATCACCATGGCAGTGTAAAAATGGCAGTATTTGCGATCAAAACCTGGAGATTGTCAGACTTGACTAATAACAACCGCTAATCCATCACACGCACAACCATTCTCCGATGTTCGAAATAGGAAGCTCTCACGATACCATTCCTAAAAGAACACTAAGATATGCAAGCGCAAGTTCGGATCAAGGTCTGGAGAAAACTCAGAATATCTCCGCTTTCCTGTAAGCAGAGCTGAAGAAGATGGTGTAGTCGTGCAGCATTCCGAGGTTCGGACTGAGTCCGTGAGGTTAAAGAGAAATGAATAGACATGTGTTTCTCCTTGCAAGAGACTTTGACAAGTGGTTGCTAGTGAGAGTTGGCTTCCAAGTTGATCCAAGTTGAAGGGCTCGCGTCGAGCCTACTAATGGTCAGAAATGCTCTACCCCGCGAACAACCCAAAAAGCAACTGACTTCAAAGTCTCAAGGGCAATGCTCAAGAAATGTCATTGAATTCGTCATCAAACACAGACCATCTCGCTAGCAAGATCAAAACCACAAGAAAGGCATATGCATGTACATGTCCTAAACCTATCCCTCACTTCAGTCCCTCTGAAAGCTCAATTCAAGTCATAACCAGTCCCCAAAAGCCAAATGCTGTTTGTTGCTCATACATACCCTGATAACCTAACCTTGCGCCGTCGCCCATGTCATGCGTGCCTATGAGACAGATTGAGTCTTCATGCAATCCCAAAGACAATCCAGTCCAGCCCAGCCCAGCCAAATGTGTCGTGTATACCGAATGCGTCCTGTTGCCCTCAAAAGTAAACCGTGGGGGTATATCCATCCCATCTGAGTTTCATATCATACACCGAATTTAGCTTGCTTTCACATCACCACGCCCACAGGTGTGCCCTCGTTTAGACAGCGCTTCTTTGAAACGATTGCTGGCTCTTCCTCAGTCTCTTCCTCGTAGCTACTGCTGACGACTTCGGTGAGGACATCTCGCTTGCGCTTCTCGCCAGTTGGTTTCTCAGGATCTTTCTCCCATGTCTCGATCTCATCGGGATTGAATGTTCCGACAATCTCTTGGCCTAGAGCTTTGCCCAGTCTCTCTCGGAGTCCCAGAATCGGCCAGATGGGAACTCTTGTGTATTCGATCTTGAGACCAGAAACAATAGCGTCGTCATCGTCAGCTGGAGCCTTGAAGGGATCGTGGAACTTCTCCAAGAACTCCTTTGTGATGTGGCCAGTGTAAACAATAAACTCGGATGTATCAATGTCGTGTGTGAGAATCTTCAGCTTGATGTCGTGAAAGTTGGGGCTTGGAGGAATGCCCTGTCCTGGTGAAATGCGCGAGTCGCGTCTGCCACTGATAGGTGGGGTAGGGTAGAAGTGCTTCTGCGCCATCCCTAGAAAGACACCCACAAAATGGGCATCGTGATCGGAATTCGAAGGCACGAGGATACGGGCTCGCAGTTGCTGGAGGCGAAACACGGGCTCGTTCCATGCTCGTCCAGGTCCAGAAGCGACGCGAAAAAGGTTGTTTCGGACTGAAGCCAATTGAGTCTTGCCGATGTAACAGATCATGGGTAGGTTGGCGGGGCTGTAGTTTGGCGACGACTGTGTTGAGATGTTGAAGGATTCAGCGGGTCGCGTTGAAACTGATTTGAATGAAGAGTATGAAGACTTTGCCTCCTCGGAAGGGTAATTCCACATAAGCTGCGCGCGTACAGCATCACGGTAAACGCGACCGCCAAAGTATAGATGGAGTTCGGGGAGGTACTGCGGCTTGTTGAAAGGTGTAGGCCACAGTGTGTTGAGGACCGACTTGACAGCATTTGAGGATAGAATAGGATGCAGTGGGTCGGGCAAGAGAATCTGCGTGAGCGCGTTGCTAAGACTGATGATGGTATTCGATGGACTCAAATGTCCTCGCGATGGTGGCGTGCCTGGAGCCGCTGACGGCTGAGGTGTATCGCATGGCGGCAGTTCCTCCCATCTCGCGCCGAGCAGCTGAGCGTGTAAGTCCGTCCAACAAATGGGTCGCACAAAGAGAGATGTGCCGGCGTGTTGCTGGAAGATATCGTAGAGCGAGTTCTTTGCGGGCCGGTAGATGCGCTGCGGACGCCTTTTTCGCGGGGCGACAATGGGCGCCTGTGAAGTGCAGGGCGTTGTGTCCAGTGATACACCGTTGGCGTTGCCGTTGCGCGACGGTGAAGTCGAAGAGGTAGTAGAAGAAGATTGTGAAGTCGCCATATCCACCAAACTGCGCAGCTGTCCGATGAAGCTGCCGTTGCCGAATAAAGAACTGTCGCGAAGGAGGGTTGATTAGCGCTGCGTGTAAATGGGTTGTGTCGGTTGGGGGAGGAAGGATATCGTTGATGTCAGAGGGAAAAGAACAGAAGAATAGCGTAAACTTACTCAAATGCAAGCATCCGATGATTGAATAGTCGATCTGTATTTGCCTCCCTTTGGATGACTCTTTCAGCGCTTGTTGGTTGCCTGAAGCCGGATGCTTCTCTCGAGTCTTTGCTGTAGAGCGAGCCTTGGTTCTGCGACGCGCCCTTAACGATTCCCTGTTTATCTCCAGTCTTTTCCGGTGACAAGCTCTCCGCTAGCGTCTGGCACGAGCGTCGCCCTTGTCTTTTTGACGGAAAAAGGAAAAAAAGGGGAGATTCTTAGTGTCCAATAGGAAATGAGCAAAAAGAAGAACAAGGCAACTCTTGTCAAAAAGTAGACTCTTCAGTGAAAGAGAAAAAGAAGGTGGAAGGAGGGGAGAGGAGAGGAGAGACGGGAGGGAGGAAATATCGGTGACACTGAATGAATCACACTTAGGGCGTGAAACCAAGGCAAGGCAAGGCAAGGCAAGGCAAGGCAAGGCAAGGCTTCTTTTTTCACTCTTAGGTATGAGTTGTTAGTGGATACGACCTGCATCTGCACCAGGAAGAATCTGCACGAGGGACGAGGGAAAAAGCGCGTCGCCACCGTGATTCGTCGCGGAGCTAATCGGCGCGAATGAGTAGCGAGTTCACGTGAGCAGCCATCCCTGGCATTAGGCAGCCATAAAGGGAGGCGCATGCGCTGCGCCACATCATTGTTTGTAGCCTGATGGGCAATCCACTGATTAAGGCATCAACTTTGCTCTGCTGCCAGCCTTGCCCCACACCAATCCAGCCCGTGAGTGAGCTTGGTGAGCTTGGTGTAGCCCCGCCGGTGACGAAGCGAAGCGCAACTCAGCATCAATCAGCCCGTATCTTGCGCCGATTTGTCCATTTCCCTCCCAAGCAGCTTTGATATACTGGAATTGGTCTGTTGATTGCTCTTCAAGATGCCGGTATGTCAAAACCAATCACCCAAACTACACAAATAACTACACAAACACACTCCACCATCTCCTATTGCATCACCGCATCTCACGATATCAATCAACCAAGCTAACAACAACAACCTCTCTAGGCATACAACTCCGTTTTCAACAATGATCCCAACATCCCCCGCATAATCGGCAACTTCCCTCTCCTCCCTCTCCGTACCAAGACCAGAGGTCCTGCCTACACCCTCCCCAACCCCTCGCCGCCTCTGCCGGCCAACGAGTCTCCCGACCCCGACAGCGAGAGCTACGACATCCTCGACGAGGTCCTCGCCCTCTTCCGCGCCAACACATTCTTCCGAAACTTTGAGATCCAAGGCCCTGCCGATCGTCTGCTCGTGTATGGGATCTGGTTTGTCAGCGATTGTCTGACAAAGATCCGACCCCAGGCTTCTCTGCGTGATGCCCAAAAGGATGTTTTGAACTTGGCGCTTGACCTGAACTTTGCTATTCCTGGAGACCCTGCATGGCCTCTCAACCAGGTATGTTTTTACCAAACTCAAGCTCAAACAGCACGACGAATTGGCCGGTTTACTAACATTCGAGTGTAGATGTACGAGCCCCCTAGGGACAGACAAGAAGCGGAGCAGCTTAAGCAATATATGTCGCAGGTTCGACAGGAGCTTGCGTCTCGATTACTCGCTAGAGTATATGACGAGGATGAGACTAAGCCTAGCAAGTGGTGGTTGAGCTTTACCAAGAGAAAGTTCATGGGCAAGTCTCTGTAGAGTGAGTATTGGCAAGGGGGGAAGAGAAGGCATTTTAGAAGACTATCACCAAATCGAGGAGCTGGCGTCATACAAAATACATTTTCAGTACTTACTTGACCTATTTCTTTCCGCTTCTCAGTACTTGGAGAGTCGGAACACTTGAGATTGCTCCAAGCGACCAGAATGAACCGCCCACACAGACCTGTCAAGATTACTACATTAGTAGTCAGTCACTATAACTCATCAGATCATATTATAACGTAGTCTACTCTAAGTCACCATAAAAGTAGCCGCGTGTTTTATGACTTGAGATTGAAGGTCATTGCTGTTTGGTACTGCTCCTTAGTCATATCTTTGACAATCAGGGGCATCATGCTTATACTGGTCTGCTTGCCAACATCAATGCTATTATCCGGCTTCCAAGAAAATACATGCGATTGTTCAGGCAGCTTAGCTACCTCTAGCCTCGCTTCAACAATCAATTGTTGAATGACCTCATATTGAGTAAATAGAAAGCAATCAAAGCTTTCATTCTGACTATAAATTCTCTCACATCCCCCGACCAAGAGACACAGTTTACTTCACAACATGCCACCAGACCTTACATTATACAAATACAAATACATATATACGAAGTCATCTTTATACAACTTTCTCCTCTTATCACATCGACACAGGGGAGACCAACACATTTCGCTTCGTTCCCATCACCAGCAGCAGCAGCCCCCGTGATCGGTTGCGTCTACTATAGAGCTTTCAACCGTGAGCGACGGAGACGTTACACTCCTCGAATTCGCCCCAAATTCGGCAAAAATCACCCAGTCAAGAAACTCTGCCAGCTCTCGCTCCCCACGAAGATCTCCCAAACTTGAACGGGGATAACAGACGAAAGGGTTGGCGGAGTACATCTTTGTTTCTTCTGTTGAACAAAGCATGGCCACTCAAGCACCTGTTCACAACGTCATTTCTCTTAAACTATATGGTACGCTATAAATAAATCTCTTCCTCATTTATTGCGAACCTTGTATACTTACTCTTTATCTCAGCGTCACGGAACCCAGAAGCAACTCAATTGATCGCGACCCAGATTCTTCAGACGGTCAACGATAACATTGACTTGTTGGATGACCAGGACTTTGAAGCTATGGTCAGAGACAGTCATCTGGGACACTCCCTGCATCTATTTTAGACAACCTCCATATCCACGAGGCAAGACTACTATCAGTTCTCCTCAACCCCTTTCCCTTCCATGTTGCTCATGGAAGACAAGATATTCCTTTAGTCTCGCCTTCATCAAGTCTTATAGACAATGGGTCTCTTTCCAAGCAGTCACGGAGTCGCCTTCGTCATTTCGAGAGGTTCGACTATCAGAAAAAGGATGACGGGACATATGCGGACGTCCAAAGGAATCTGCAAACCATAATGCAGATGATTGTCGAGGCCTTTAGGCCTCATAACCCGTTCCGATTCGACAAACTCGAGTTAGCGTTGATTTTCGCCCAGGACGTCTCGGAAGAGTGCCATGTCAGCTCGATCGAGTATGATAAACAATCTGATACTCTGGGCAAGTTTCATCTCATCAAACGGAGGTGACATGCCTGGTACAGCTAGATGCGAACCAACATGCAGAAATATTTCGCCTTACAACCGTATTAGCGGATTTCCCCACATCACGCCAACATCGCCAACGTCGTTGCAATCGGGACTCGGGCGTACAAGCATCTGCCTCGGTACCAGCCTTGCAATGGCTGACTGCAAGAAGCCCAGAGTAAACATTATATTCCATCTTCCCTTTGACTATTAGCACCATATACAACGGTGTTAATATACTCCCCCTACCTTAATTACCGACGTCAGCAAGATTATACGCACTAAGCCAATACCTCGCCGCCGCAGACAGATATATACATTCGAGACAAAAGGAGTTTGGGCTAGAGAAGCCTTCTTGTGCTGAGGTGGTGGCCTCGCATTATCCCTTCTACATCGTAAGTCGACTGTAGCATGAAGTCTTATAGTCACTTACCACAACACAGAAGCTCTGACTCTCGCGTTCAAGTCTCACGTTCGGGCCGTTATCCTCCCCTGCGGACAAATCTTTGGCGCCTCCTGCATCAAGCAATATTTTGACATACAGACGCGGGAAGGATAACTTACATCTTGCATCAAGTATCACACCGCTTGCTACCACCCTTGCTACTGATATCCCTTCTACGGGGTACCTATGCCTTGTAGTATACCACGCATAGCGTTTACCCTGCATGTCGGAGGCCACAACCCCTACCTTGAGTCTTTGTGTAAAAACAGTATACTATCACCACCACTGTCGATCTCATAGGTCTTGCAGAGATTCCATTCATGTCAGCAAAACCTGGAAAGTAAGATTGAAACAAATAAAGCAATCGCAAAACCTATTTGCTGGCCAAGACCTTGATAAACCTGCAAGTGTTTCGCCCATGTCATATACGACAACCCTGGGCAAGGCCACGAGCGCTTCGAATATATCGAACCTTTGGTTCATCGATGACAAGATTGTGCACATCACCTTTCCACACATCTCTGAACTCACCGGGTTCGGAACGCCCCCTATGAGTTTCTATTGCGCCCACTGGCTGATCGCTTCGCTACCGGGCAACTTTGGGCCACGCCAATTGTACCCGGGAGACTGCAGGAGATTGTCGTGGAGTACATTCTAATTCAGGCCAATCTTTTTAAGAATAAGAAGGACTCTCAGGGGACTAAGTCTTGCATATTACCCAACCACCTCGAGCGTTCATTGTTTAAGATACTAGATCAGGATCCATTGACGCAAAGCGGAGACTAAACTATACCTCGCCAAAGAGCAACACGAGTTCTTGGTTACATTCTTTCTTGTTATTATATTATATTCTCCATGCGAGGCTTGGCGCCCATTTCGGCGATACCAATGATGAGATATACATCTCCCACTACGATGGACGATTGCTAAGGATGATAAGAATGCCACTATCATCAACTTCAATGCCTGTCCTCGTCCCCGCATCCTTCTTGCGAGTCGAGGAGCTGGAGGCCAAGGCCTAAACCTACAAAGTGCCAATGTGCTTATTCGATGTGGACCTTGGTGGAAAGTGTCGTGGGAAGACCAGGCTGAAGGAAGGATATACCGGTATGGGCAGCAGATGGAAACTTATGTCTCCAACGTTTTCTGTGAGAATGCGACCGTCGACGACTTCTTCAGAAGGAAGCGAGACAGGAAGTATATCACCAACACCAGAATTGTAAACGGTATCACCTTTACTGACCCCCAGTCGTCATGGAGCTAAGCATATAGAGGATATGCCCGAAACCTCCTCATCGTCGTCGATCGAGACTAGGAGAACTTTCTGATGTTCATCCGGGTCGCGTGGGGGATTCGTGAACCGACACGAGAACAGTTGCTAGGGTCATCACGGACATCGGCATTCACATGCTGGCAGTTCTAGAGCAGCAGTCACGCTCCATTCTCCACAAGCGTGGCGGCTGTATCAAAGTATATAAGGCATATTTCAACAGCATGGCCGCTCAAAGGGGCGACCTCTTCACCAAATGCTGAGCAGAATGACCTGAGTCCTCAAACGAATCGACCAAGTTAAGCATCTTCCAAACCATTTTCTCCAGCACCAATGACATCTTATCGGGGCCCTCTCATCACCACTGTGAGATCGGTTGTGGAGTTGATCCGCAGATATTTCCACCATAAACTTTGGATCGAGTATGTATAAAGGAACGGAGTCCAGAAGACCATTGAGATGGCTTTCGACGAGTACGTTGGTACCAACCTTATCTCGTGGTCAGCATACAGCTCAGAAATTTCCTTCCCTCTCTCATCATGTGTGCTAAGAAGGGAACATGCCTCCCTGCAGCCTGCTTATCATCGACACAGAGTTCTTCATGGCCACTCGTCAGCCATGGGAAGTCGCAGTTATTGAGTATTTGTCTGGAGATACTCAACTGAACGCAGTCATCAAGTTTGACTGGGAATGTTCCAGAACTATATACTATTTACAGGCTGGGATCACCATAAGCTCTCTCTCCTCAGCTCCTGGCAGCCCTCAAATACGGCCGAACATGTGAAAAGAAACTGGACCGCAACACATATATTAAAAGCCCTAAACAAAGAGGCCAATGAACAAGATGGTCTCACATAAAAGCTGGGTTTTCAGGCAGAAGCTCAGAACAGAAGAAAACAATTCAATTTCTGTACATATTAAGAAGGACTGAACAACATGCAGAGAAGTCTATGAGACCAACACAGACATATCATTGCACGACTGAAAATAGCTTGGAACAGGGCCTTCCCGCCTCTGAGGAAGACGGCGCTTACGCTATGCCTTTCAAAACCAACTGAGAGAACCTGGAACTCCTCTATAACAGACTTCCCGTGTGGCAGGAAACAGTAAACTGTCAAACAACAGCTCTCGCTTTCAACGCTCGCAACGAAAATACGAGTGTTACTTCTGCGGCGAGGCGTTCGACCATCTCTCGAGCCTATCATACTTCTGCCACGTGTCTTCCCTGCCCCCATCGCCAAGCATGCTCCCGAAAGTCTTGCACGAGAACATGAGTCATCGACTCGAGCTGCAGATGGAGTCTGCCCGTCTGGCAGACATCCTGTACCCTTATGTCAACCCCGCTGAGGCTTTGCGAGATAAGGACTGGGAGCTGAAGAAAGAATGAGAAAGGAAAGATTGGCGATTGAGTTGATATAAACGATTTGGTGATGGATCATGGAAAAAGCCTTTCAAAAGCCTTCCAAACTCGTCTCGGCACTCTCTACAAGACAAGAGAACCCTATTCTAATAATTACAAATTACAAAAGTTGCTGGATAAGTCTGGGATAAGTTGGGAAGCGCTCGACGGTTTCTCTGACGAAGTGCAGCCACCCGAGCCTCTGCAGTCTGATATGTTTTTATCACGTTCCTCAACTCAGATATCTGCATGGGCACAATATTCAGTTGAAAAGACGCTTGCCAACCTAGTGGAAACCTCGAAACGAGACTTCCCTAAGGACCACGGCCCTGCCGATGAGATCACTAAGGAATCGAACTGAAGAAGAAAATTCGACATCTGGCGAAGGAAAGAGAGGAGTGCTATGGGATTGTGGACGAAATCTGTCATCGCCTCAAACAGAGTCAACACCTGAGCCAATCTGAAAGAGACTTGAATAGCGTCAACATCAGGGTCCAGCATATACAGGGCCTCATTAAGGATGACGATAACGGAGTACTGTAGTATATGTACCTCACAGCCAGGCTGGGCCCTCACATGGAGATGCCCCAGACCAGATTAGTATCCCTGCGCTAGATCTGCGGAGCCCCCTCCTGTCCAGGATCCTACAGTTATCGTTCGATTACATTGCGAAGCAGCAGAAACGGCCCATAATATCCACCGATACGTCTTGGGTCTAGATGTAAGTTTGTATAATCAGCATGCTTCACCTGGTAAATCCAGAAAGATTGCCGCCAGACATGCTCCCGCACTATGCACGATTGCCCATCTATGGGAGTCACCGCAAGCCCCCTGAAAGATCCGGCGGCGATGAATGCGAGCCTATTTACTGACTACCCTCAGGCGGCCAAAAATACCACCTCAGTACACCACAGGGGCCAGGCGACAGTCCACGGTCTTGGGATCGTGAGGACTTTCTACAACAAATCGATCACGAAACTGTCTATGACTACTGGAAAGAACGCGGTGGCCGAGACGAGGTGACACGCCTAGACTGGACGTATTGTCTTCATTACCTCGTATCCCACCTTTTCCAATCGTGGGGTTCTTGAAAACATAAACATTATTATTTAGACAAACTCGGGCTGGAAGCCGAGGAAGGAGTCTGACCAACGTTCAGAGCAGTCGAACGCGAGAAGACGGCGTGGACAGAGAGGAGCATCTTGTCCATTCTGCCGGGCATCGTCCACCATCTTGAGCAAGGTGCTTGCCCAACGCACCTCTGGACTTGAGATATGCTCCAAGTTGCAAAGAGATTGACGCCACCCTCATATCGTACATTTCAGCAACTCGACTACGTCTATCAAATGCCAACTCAAGACTGTCTAGAATCTGTATATATCTGGAACTTTTCGCACTGACAGATGGATCACCAATCGAGATATGGGCCAATCTGCCCTGCATTTCCTTCCGCGCTTCTTCAAGGTGAAGTGGTTTGACTTGGAGACGATACATGGAGTTGTCAATTCAGTATTTGCCTTTTCTTGCAAACGTTTCCTCACAGGGCCAGAAGAGTGTCTCAGCGGATGCAACATATATATCCCATATCACGAATCGCGAGAACTCATAACGACAAGTTTCTTTCCGACGACCAGATCAATGATTTCATTCAAGGCCAGGAGGAGTCTGAAGTTATCACCGATTTTCGGCATGCCAATCCAGACAAAGAAACAGACTTAATAGAGCTCAGTCGCCAACAGTATGCTCAAGAGCACGCCCTTTCATCAATACAACCTTGTCGTCTGTAGCAAGCAACAAGAGAATAGATCAAAATAGAGCTACGTCTACGACCCACGAGTTTGGTGTGTGGTCACACTATGGAGCATCAAAAGCTGATTGGAAAGATCATCTCTTCGTTCTATAATATATATCTACTCAGCATACCTATATCAGGGACAGATGACGATTCCGACTCGAGAAGACAGCCAGAAACCAGATGAGAGAGCCAGGAGAGGTCTTGAGACTAAATATAAGGCGTTCAGGGTCAGCAAAAGCTAGCAACAAGCTTGACACTATGAATAACCGAGAAAAGCTGACCGTGAACACCCCTGCCTTTCGACATCATGTGGCCGCCGCACACGTTTGGAGGATCGAGGCACTGCTGACGGTGCTGATCATGATTCATAAGTAATGTTCGATATATAGAAACTCTAGCAAAGCACCTACGTCAATGGTCCAAGAACCTAGAGCACACGTCTGGAACAGACATCATCCATGCCAGATGTTTCCTTAATCTCTTCCGTACTTATATTCCAGATGGAGACCTGGAAACATTAACAAGGTGGCCCCATCTCAAGACACTCATCTTCTCCTTCCTGAGCTTCCAGATATCTACAAATACATGGAGGGAGCTTATGTGACGGGCAGATCACGGGGCTCTGATGAATTCGCAATTGCAAAGCCCCAATGCAGTGATTCGGCATCACTGATGGTGCCATACTTCAGGCGCGCCCTGGAAGAAAGAAACGAATCCGCAATATCCAGCGGTTTTATGACTGTCCCTCATGAAGCAAGCTCACCGTCGGTGACCTTTTTTACTACGAGATCAACTTGGCAAGACTTCTGGGGCTTCATTGCTTGTTATTCAGAGACCGGGTTCGACCTAAAGAGTTGGATACGAGAAGACGAAGCATCTTATGATGCGATAAAACAACATCGCGAAGGCGATATAATCTATAATAACACTCCTTCCACACCCTCATCCTAATATCTCACAGCTACACTATTTGTGGAGGCAATGATCCGTCGCTACCCCCACCACGTTGTGTGGATGAGATAGGCGCCAAGAAATACCGACTTTGATGGCTAAATACTTACCAAGCTCTATATGCATCTTATACGCAAACGTTTAACACTCTTCTATAAACTAGATATATCATATCCCTTTCGAACTTCCCACCGCACCTGATGGGAAGCTATCAAGCACGTCAGCGGGAGTTAAAGCAACGGCGAAACACTGTTGGAGTTTGGTCGTTTGGAATGGCCGGTGTTTCTATCTCACACCTCTTCGAATCTTTCTTCCCCTCCCTACCTCATTCACTCATCGTCTTCCCAAGACTATGTATAGCAACCATGAGCCCATCAAAGTCACGGAGTGGGTTTCTATTTATCCCGCCATTCTTCCATATTTCAGATACAGTTGCTGGTACGTCCCAGCAGATAAGGCGGATGCAACCCTCAAAACAGCTGGACAAACATCTATCCCATTGGAAACAACATAGATATGAAGCAGGATCAGAAAAGGAGAGATTAGGTAGACGAAAAGAAGGCGCAGGCTCCGTTCTCCGGCTATCTCGAGACCATTTAGTGCATGGGAGATATTGTCTTTGAGTCTTTCCGCGACATAAAAAGACATTTATATCCGCTATTATAGAAAGACCTCACGAAGAAGCGATATACTTATTGCTGTACGGCGGAATCACACATATACAATACACACTCCCCTGCTATCCATTCGCAGTCACCCTTTCTAGCCGTCGAGGACACGTGGCCTGGGGACGAGGAAATAGTAGACCGCCAGCGCACCAAACAGCATATTAAGGAAGAAGGGAGTCTTTGCTCTTGGGTAATAAACAGTCAAATAATACCCAGCACTGAATTTAGGGTCTCTATCCTAAGTGTTGAAAAGATTTAGGTAAATTTAGGATCAACTTAAGAGGTCTTTAGACTAGCCGTTTTTACACCTTGATCTGAGTAGAAGGTTTCTTGCTTCTAAAGGGGGTTCCTGTATGTAAATCGAGATTTCTCTGTCGAGTTTGATTGAAAAGACCATTGGGCTATGAATGGATTAAGTTATCCGAGTACGTCTCTGTGCGTTGCCCTCCATTAGTCTTTATCTTCTCTTCGTGGTTAACAATTCGGCGCTGAAATCATGGAGCTCGTATAAAATTTGAATGGAAGGCGTCTATGAGACAAGAGTCTCAGGAGCCCCTTACATGCATCGTTAGGACTCAGGCTTAAGGTCAATTTATGGAAGGAGAGGATGGCATGTAAAAAAGACGAGCTCATTGACGTTTTATGATGGAACTGGCTAGAGGGGACGAAACTGTGAGAGGAGAAGAGCAAACACGAGTTGAAACAATTTATATACATGAAACTGAGAGTGCTTTAATGGCTAATGAGGTGCTTCAGTACTGTCTATATACTCACCATCTCCTTTACAATGTCCTTGTCTTAGGAAGCAAGACCGACTGATGCATCTTTACTCTGAAGCCCCTTTGCACTTACTTCTCCTTCACTTGACGACACGCATATCTACTTCATTCTTGCACCTCCTAAGCTTTAAGACAATACAACAGTTACCATTGGGTTCGAAAGTCTCATCATCACAATAGGTCATCATCTTCATTTGCTATCCCCTCATTTACAACTAACGATTCTCGACATCGCGTCATCGTGGCCCGTCGACGTTTCCAAGATTCTTTAATACCATGTACGTTCCTCCACAACTTAAACGAACCAGGAAGCCGACTGCTAAATTGCGTGACTCGGTAAGCCATTATGTTCATCAAAGCGGCTGTATATCTGATTACTCGAGTAGGTTGCGGTTGCAAAACCTGCCACTAAGAAGCAAAAGCAAAGCCGGCAAAAACGGCCAGACACGCCCCCCAGAACACTCGAATGCATAAAGGTATCCTCTTCTCCAACACCTTCTACCGCAGTACGCAACAACTATGATGTGCCCTGTGGGGCAGTAGTCTCTGCCACAGAACATGAGGATGCACCTCCTGAAGAAGTATCCTACACTGAGATGCCTGAAGTCTTGAGCCAGCTGCCGGAACCAGACAATTCTAAAGTTTTCGGATTTTGGCTCCAGGATCATATTGAGGATATTTACGCCGAGCATAGAAGTTTTTGTTTGAAGAAAGATGAATCCGGCTTTCCTCAGAAAACAAAGCTCGGCATGCTCGAAGTCACTGTCCCAGAGAACGGGCAAGCCATTCCGTTCGAAGCCATATCCGCCAAGCGCCCCAATTTCCAGAAAATACAGCTCCTACAAGGAGTGCAGTTCATTTTCTATTCACCTGAGTCACTGGTTCGATTTACGAACATCTTGATTACCACCCTTTTTTTACCACGCCTTTTGCCCATCGTGCCATGGGTTCACCTCAAGCTGGTCATTTTCGACCCGACGTGTCTTCCTCGAGCACCAGAACTGATGGCTTGGCAAAATATTGGCGTTGACCAATATTTCCTTGCTTCTTGGTCGTTTGCCTATGAGCATTATGATGATTGGATGAAAGCCGTCAAGAGGTTCTGCAAGCTCTCGATGGTAGCCCTGGTCACTCTGCACTTTTGCTACCCTTATCGGAACTTCGACAATCTTCAATCTCTTTCGAAACCACTCCGAATAACCGAGAATCTGGGATTGTTGAATATCGACTTTGAGGTGAGTAACTAGAAGAAGGTTCCTGAGCCGGAATTCCATATGGCCATGGCCGTACGTGCCATCCGCCGTCAAACCATGGATGACAGAAATGAGAAGATGAAAGAGGACTTCGATATCAAATCAAATTTCCAAGCACATGGGTCGTGCTATTCGACATTGCAGTTGGATGAGGATAAGAGTGAGTGGAAGGATGCCCTTAAAGGTAGTTCACACGCATCTGAATGCACGGCAATACGGGCACACGTAGAGGAGATGCTTGGACTCATAGCAGTATGAGATTAGGTTGGGCGACAGCATCGTATTGCCATTCAAAAATCATGTTTCTTCATTGATATGAACAAGAGGTTCGCCTTGCAACAGCTTCTTCAACAAACATTGCGATTCATTGATACAAGTCTACCCATGGCATACATACTACCTTGATGGCTCAGAAGGAAAAGGCTGTAAATAGATGCTAGGAAGGCTTAGAACGTCAACTAAAAGAAGCCCGAAATGCCTGTATCATGTCGAATGGATTTGTGAACTGGATGAGATGGCCGTCAACGTGGACATGCTCCAGCTGGACGATTACTTAAACAAACGCTATTAAAACATCCCTGATCCAAAGCCTCTCTTCAGCTCAGGTATCTAGCTTTCTCCTCTTGAACCTTCCCCTCGCCTCAATTTTACCTTCAACGGGCACCGCCCTCCATGCTGTGAATAAGAATCCATCTGCACCTCCACGACCCATCATGAAAGGATGTGTCCTCCCAGGAAGAACCTGCCATCGTCGTGCCCTGCTACTCTGGATAGTCACACCGAGCAGAAGCGTAGGGTTAATGGGGAACTCTTCACTGCCCTCCCAGCGCTCAAGCTCTTCAACTGTTTTGCTTTCAACCTCTGGTGGAGGCGATGATACCCACGCGGCTCGACGCGCCACACTAAAGCAATCGGCCAGTTGCGTCAGGGGCTCGATGGTGGGAGAGTAAATGGCGATGGGGGCGCCACCCGCTAGCAAAGGTACTGTGCTGCGGACAATGGAGATGGGATCCATGGTGCTTGCAACTGCGAGACCAGAGAATCCTCCGGCGCGTGTTGTGTCGACCACATGCCGAATACGCGCCCACCTTCTTCTCTTGCGGTGATAGTTCCCCCTGCGATTCGTCTTCCATGTCGCAATTTCCTCTGGTGTTGCCTCGGGTGGCTTGTTGTTGTATGCGTCGTCTTCATCAGGCGACAGGAGCTGCAGCCATGAAATATCCAAGAGGTTGGTGTCGAGGGGGTGGTAGGGCGGAGAGGGGTTGGCGTTTGCGGCGTCGTAGTTGAAGTATCGTAGAAGAGCGAGGTTGGGCTGGGTCTGGCCGTGGATCAGGGTGAGGGTGTTTCTGTTGACGTAGGGGACGTTGAAGTCGCTTCGCTTAGAAGATCGCTTCTTCTCCTGCTTTTGTTCGGGGTCTGTTGCTTCTGCTGTCTGGGGCTGGTCTTCGTCCATCTCGTCTGTAGGAGCAGTGTTGGTTTCGGTGACTTCTGGTGCAGCGGGATCTTCCGTGTTCTCCTCCTCGAGCTTGGGATGCAGGATGTCCATCCTCTCAGCCAAAGATGCCACCAGCAAGCCACCCGTATCATCCACTACCAACCACCTCCCGCCCTGCGAAGCACCAGAATCTTCGGTAGCAACACCTCCATAGTGAACATCGGCCCAGCAACCGACCAGCGCCATCATTTCCTGCCGCATCTCGAGAATCTTTGAAGCATCGCGGTCCTCTAGCAACCACTGCGCTAGCATCGGCACGTCAAGAGGTAACACCGTAAACCGTCGAATATACTTTTTCGTCTTGAGGAGCTTGTACTTGGCCAGAGAATACGCCGTCTTTTGGTCAATAGCCGTATGCGACAGCAGTAGCTTGGCGATCAACTCCTTGCCCGCCGATGCGCCCTTGCGCTTGAGCTCCTCGATCTCTTCCGGCTTGAGGGTCTGTCGGGCCGAGTCGTCGATGATCTCGCGATTCGATCGGATGAGGACCTTTCCGCTCTCATCAACAAGAGTGAGCTCCTCGCCATCTGCAGCTGCAACAACATCGTCTCCCTCAGCTGGTTCTGTCGCTTCGGCACTGGTGTCGGCCAAGTCGTCGGCATTGAGCTCCTTAGCGGGCACGACGCGGAGGCGCGCAAATGTCTCTCCTTCGCGCTTGTCTTGGACCTCGTATGTGAAGTGGTACGGACGGTTGATGATCAGATTTGTTGGGAATGAGCCATACTTGCCCAGCGAGATTGTCCTGTCGCAAAGTTAGTCGTGCAGGGAGGGAGTGGGAAAATGACGATTGGCTTACGTATTTGGTACGACCTGTAATACGCGATATGTCTCGTTGGGGAGCCGTAGGGCTACCCACGAATTGGGCTGTACCGTCTCCTTGTCCATTGCGTTTGTTGGAGCGAGTATGATTTGGTTCTTGAGAAGAAGAAAAAACTAAGGTAAGCCAGCCTCACCTCGGTGAGCCCCGCCACGGCCCCCACACTCCGATCTTCACCGAGATCGCGGCACCAAGGGAACCTCGTCAAGGGGATGCAATCAAACTTAGGACCTCTACCCTAGGTGACAAAAAGCCTTGGGTGAATTTAGTGTAGTTTAGTATAGATATAGAGGACCTTAGACTAAGTACTTTTAGCACCTTAGTTTAACGTCAGAGGTCTTCTTCGTTAAATGGCAATTATTTTGAGAGTGAACACTAAATTGAAGGTCCTGAGTACCTAGCATGAAACTGTCACGAGGTACTGAAACAGCTGCATCTGCTATAATCGCCAAAAACTACAAGTCATTCATCTGTTTATTGGTGTCTCTACAAAAGATCTACTCCGTAGTACTAAAGACTTCCGCTAGTCCACAGGAAACCAATAAAAACTTGCAAGACCCAAACCAACCTCTCATATTTGGGTATAAGTCAACATCGCAAAAGACCCAAAGTCTATCCTTTCATGTGCTCAACACTTCTCACTTCTCGTGGCTTCATACTCAAAGTCAAAACTTGATGTCAATGTCCACTCACGCAATTCGGTCGCCATGGGCGTCCCGTTCGTTGATAGCAGATTTAGAGTGTCCGCTAAAAAGAGAGGCGAGATAGTTGCAGATACCGTACCAAGCATAGAGGAACAAGCTCATGCTTCCGAAGAGAAAGAGGGGGACAAGAGTGTAGGTAGCAAGATCTGTGAGATCGGTCAGTATATGATACAGATATGGGACATAGGGGAATACTTACAGACAAAGCCGCCGGAGCGCTTGACAATGTTATACAACTCGTTTCGCATGATGTGCTCCGCACCCTTCTCCCACTTCCAGGGACCGACCATTCGGAACTTGGTGTTGAAGTTGGAACCCATGGCCCAGGTGTAGAAGACTTTCTAACCCTTCTTCATGACCGAGCCAGCCTTGGGTGCAGAACCAATGTCGAGAGCGAGCTGGTAGGCATAGCTCTCATGGTCAACAGCTCGCTTGGTTTCATAGAAGCTGTAGTTACCTCGGGGGTGAAGACGATAGTCGAGATTGTAAGGCTCGAGGGCATTGGAGTCACGAACAGTAGGTACTTCCTTAGGGTACTGGTGCTGGAGCAGGTGAAGAACCCACAGCTGGGCCTGGAGCTCGGCAAGGGGTGGGATGGCTCCAATGGAAGGGCGGACAAATCCAATGTAGCCAAGAGTCACATCTCCTTCTTTGTAGATCTCTCGAATGTTGGTCTGAGCGACAGTAGGGTACTCGTTGTCCAGAAAAGGGAAATCTCGAGTGTAGCCGGTTGCAAAGACCAAAACATCAGGCTTGAGCTGCTCCTTTGTGAGGGTCGAATCACTCGGAGGTTTGTTGTCAAACTGCATGTTGCCATCTCGGTCAATGCTGGTAGGCCAAGTCATCACATCGATCTTCTTGCCCTTAGTGTCTTCAATCTTGACATTCATGAAGAAAGATCGGATACGGTTGCCCCATGACTGGGATCGTTTGCCGACGCTCATGTAGGGTAGAGCCTTGTCGGACTTGCAGAGGAGGACTATTGATGTGTTAGCTCTTATGTTTGATCATGGAAAAGGGGGATACTTACTTGAGTCCATGTACTTGCGGTCAGGGCTCATCTGGCCAACCCACTGATCAGGACCCTCTTCGGTGCCTGAGATGAACTTGTGCATATTTTTAATCCAGCTGTCGTAGTAAGTCCAGAGAAGTTGGCTCTTCTGGAGCTTTGGATGCGCGTAGGCCGTGTCGAACAGGCTGGCGACAGAGGTGTCGACAGGCTTGTTGGCAGTAGGTGTGGAACGTCCCAGCGCTTGGGGAATAGGGATAATCTATAAACTGTTAGCTGATTCTTACAGTATTAGTGTGATTACATACCTTGGGCGCACAAAAGAAGCCATCGCGATGGCAGAGAGTCACAGTCTTTGCACCAGAGGTGACAGCGAGATACGCAAGATCCATACCGGTCTCACCAGCACCCATGATGTACACATTAGTGTTTTCACCAAACTGATCTCGAGACTTGAGACGGGATGAGTGAAGGACCTTGGGGACTCGTTCGATACCCTCGATGTGCGGCATGACTGGGTTGACGTTGATGCCACTGCAGACAGCAACGGCATCACACTCCCAATCAAAGGCACCTTGTTTGTTGCGCAGAGAGATGATATGACCAATGTCGTTGGGGCCACGACGAACTTTCTCTACCTTTGTGTTGCACTCAATCATAGGCCAGAGGTTGAAGTTGGTGGCGTAGTCCTTGAGATACTCGACGTAAACTTCAGGGGTAACGAAATCAGGGGCATCGTCTGGAAGACGGAAGTCGGAGAAAGCAGTGAGATACTTTGAAGAGACGAGCTATGATATAGTCAGTATCTGTTTCATTCAATGAAAGAGGTGATAACTTACCTCAGCATCTTCGTAGACGCGATAGGAGAAAGTGCCGCCGATCTGGGACTCAGCTTCGAAGAGTCGGACCTCGATAGGAGGGATGGGGAAGTACTCATGGGCGTGAGCAAGGAATCGAAGGGTAGCTAGTCCAGCTGGACCGCCGCCGATGACAGCCACCTTCATGGTGACTTCCTTTAGGAGGTAGTTATGATACAAAGGTTTCTTAGAAGGTTATGGTTGATAGAGAGTGAGATGGTGATGATCAACAATGAGATGCCGTCCTGACTGATGATGTAGGATGAAGAGATAGACGAAAGGGAAGTTCAGAGAAGAGGATGATATTAAGGCTAGGTACAGATGAGTAAAGATACTGTAAACAATGTCCCTGGTGAGTCAGGCTGGACGCTGCCACTGCCAGTGTCAAATGGAGAGTAGTGGTACATGGCGACATGTTCACCTTGGAGTGGAGCTGAACAGTATGTCAGTCGAATCCACTGGTACATTTCATTAATCGTCACTATTGAAGGGTATCCAATTAATGTAATGGATTCTCTAAATATTAAAGACACATAAAAGAGTATCGAGGCGAAAAGTGAGGGCATCGCGAGCTTCGTGTGGTAGTAGATTCTATGGCTTGGAAGCCCCGCGGCTAGATAGTTCAAGACAGATATTGCATGGCACACAACTTTCAACAGTTTCTTTGGATGTTCACTGTCAAAGCCTTGTGTTCGAACCGTTTTTACTGTTCATATATCTCATGCCTGAACATCCCATTGCAACTCATTCAATTGAATCCATGAGGTGGGTGCTCATCTCCAGACAACGTTACACACTAACTAGACTATTGCGAACGTTCGTACACGCAGTAATTGCACCTCTTGTCTCATATCTTACTTTACTATCGAATAATTTCTTTAATCTAAAGCCTAGAACACGACTTGTGAACTTGACTAACTTCCTCTTAGATGATGCCTCCTATGAAGGGACCCATGATCAACAGCTAGAATTTTCTTGACCATTGTTCTCTACAGCCATTGTCTCATTGTTTACTTTGAGTCCACAAAATTGGCCAAACCCCATGGGGAAAAAGAAACAATGGATCGTCGATTCGCCTTCGAACTCAATGACAAAAAGCCTCGACACTCGCCTTGGAGAGCAAGAAAACATCGGACCTTGATATATGGTATCAAAACAAACTTAGTAAAGGGTATTCTAAGTCTATACTAAGTTTATCCTAAACTTATACTAAGTTACCTAAGTCTTTTTGTCACTTAGGATCAAGGTCCCGAGTTTTCTTTCCTCCCTTAGACTCGTTCAAGCTTAAAGCTTGTCGCGAACCTGCAGGACGCTTAAATTTCGTATTCCATCGTCTGATGCCTCGTTTTATGTAATTCTTACTGTCATTTAACTCAACTAATTGTTAGGTTATCTCCGTTCCTGCCTGTTGCCCTTGTTTCGACCTATCGAAGTTTCCCAACAGAGTACTCCTCAATTTGAGACTCAGGAACCAACAGAAAAAGTCCCTCGATAGCATCGACAACTTCTTTCTTCAGCATCACCAATCAATCATTGGACTTATTTTCTCGCAAGATCATATGCATCCTGCAGCCAGCTTTGGAGCCGGACCGACCTCGTCATTTGAATACAGTCTATCATCAACAATCAAGCAGACCTGCTCTTGATCACTTCATGTTGGATTCACATGCAAATCTCGATCAACTTGTGGACTGTGAGGGCCATGGAACTCATACGCGCATACACGAAGAGACGGAGACTAGGGCTGGGACTGGGATGAGAGCCTAGGGAATCGACTTACTGTTCCTAAGCAACAATGAGACCGTACGATGTGGAACTCGTCGAATGGCGCGATGGGTATTCATCTGCATACTGGCTATGTGTCACAAAAACTTCATTCTCCTCCTCGGAACTGAACTCCTGGGTGAGCCTGCTAGAATAACATCCCAACTTCGAGTCGGGGCGGAAAGCTTAGTAAAGGAACTGTTATGGCATCTCGATTACTTTCATGGTGTTCAATCATGGCCATGGACATTTCATGGAGTCAAGCTGAACGGCGGAATTTGAAGAAGCCCACGAAAACAACTGGATTCAATCCAAGCTCTTGTTTCCTTGCATCGACTTCGATAAACATCAGGAACGGTCTGTTGTTGGCGCCCCTCTTCTCTAACCTCACTCTCATTGGCGACGTTGCTGAGGCATCATCGATCCACCAAGCGCCTTTCGGCACAGTATCTTCTCATCCTGAAGTTTGACATGCTTCTCACCGAAGCCTCAAAACTCTGAATACCGCCATGCAGGAGGCGTCATCCTGCTTCCAACCTCCTCCTTGCACATGTGAGATTCAGCAGGTGAGATGAGACGTCAGATGAGTCTAGGTACAAAAGAGATGGAGGATCTCTATTCATCAGTCTCATCAAGCCGATCAAGTTCAGTTCTCACCTCATTCGTTACCCTCTCATTTCTGCACTCTGTCCGAGTAAGAGATGAGAACGTCCCTCTTTTACGCCCTCAACGGGGCCCTCGGGGTTGTAGCCCACGAGTCGCTTGCCCATTTCAAGATTGAATCTGGTAAAGAAGAGCAAGTCTCTCTTGAAGGATGCTCAAAGGATGGCAAGCACAAGTGGGTTCCCGACCCTGCGACATTTGTCTTCCCTGAGAACGACTACAAGCCCGGCAACTCCTGGGATCTCTGTGTCGGCACATCTCATTGCGCCCCCCACGAGGCCTTGACTCAGGTTTCCTTCGACTTCAAGGACAACGGCATCGTTTTCAACTTCAAGCATATCGACCACTACAAGTACGAAGATGTGGCTGTCTACATCGAGCGTGGTCAGCCTCCCACAGAGGACTCTTTCAAGTACAACAAGAAGAGTGACCACTGCAAGGCCAAGAACGACTACAAGGAGGCCAAGTGCTTGGTTCCCTTTTTCTCACTCTCGGATGGCGGCTCCTACAGCGACCTCTGTCCCCTCGAAGACAATGGAGGCTGGAGACTTTACATCAAGGTCAAGGCCACCATCTCACACGGGCACAAGAAGTACGAGCTCTACAGCCGCTCTCCCGATATCAATGAGAAGTACTTCGTTATCAGCTACACCTGTGCTGAGTGCAAGGAGTAAGTAAGCCCGCTGATTAGCATGTCTCACTTCAACTGACATTACTCAGGTACAAGCACAAGAAGATCGAGTTGATCGAGGAGAAGGAAGAGGCCGAGGCCGAAGCCGAAGAATCTGAAGAAGAGAAGGAGTATAAGAAGAAGAAGGAAGAGGCTGGGGAAGAGGCCGAGGAAGAGAAGAAGAAATATAAGAAGAAGAAGGAAGAGGAGGAGGAAGAAGCCGAAGCCGAAGCTGAGGAAGAAAAGAAGAAGGAAGAGGAGGAGGAAGAAGCCGAAGCCGAAGCTGAGGAAGAAAAGAAGAAGTATAAGAAGAAGAAGGCTGAGGAGGAAGCCGAGGCTGAGGAAGAGGAAAAGAAGAAGAAATACAAGAAGGAGGAAGAGGAGGAGGCTGAAGCCGAAGAGGAAGAGAAGTACTATCCCCCATTCACCCTATCATTTCGCCATTGCTAATACAGCTACAGGCATAAGGAGCACCACCATGAGCATTACCACAAGCATCACCATAACCATGGCCACAACCACGCTCATCGTCATGGACACAGACACGGTCACCTCCACGGTCATCTTCACAAGGAGCATCACCATCATGATCACCGCCATAAGAACCACCATCATGACCCTCATCACAAGGACCCTCATCATAAGCATCATGCTCGTTCTTATGATCATCATGACCACCACAAGCACCATGATCCTGGACACTACCATCATGACAACCATGATGGTCACAAGCATCACGATCCCGGTCACCATGGTCACCACGATGGTCATGATCATTATAAGCTTCATCACTACTATGATCCCAACAGCCACCGTGACTTTAATGCTTTCTTGGACGATTACTTCAAGCACTTCGGTTATCACTACCACCACCATGATCCTGGTCATCACCATGGTCATCACGGTCATCATGACGGTCACCACGATGGTCACTACCACCATGATCCTTACAAGCACCTCCATGGCGAGCATCACGATGGAAAGCACCACCACTATGAGCACCATGACGGAAAGCATCACCACAATGAGCATCACAACCATCATCATGTTGAGCACCACAACCATCACCACGGTCACAACGAGAGACACAAGCACCACCATGGTGAGCACCATGATGGATATAACCACCACCACGCTCGCGGCTTGCACGGACATAAGCACCATCACGGACATCACCATGGCCATAACCACAGCCACGCTCATGACCATGTCCACAAGCACCGTCACAAGCACTTTGACGACCATGTCCACTATAAGGAGCATCACGTTTACTACGACTATAAGGATGATGGTCATCACGACGGTCACCACCATGGTTATGATCACCACGATCCTCACAAGCATCATCACGACGGCCATCACCATGATCATCACAAGCACCACTATGGTCATCATGATCCTCACAAGCATCACCACCACGGTCATCACCACCATGATCCTCATAAGCATCACTACAGCCATGAGTACGACTACGGTCACTACAAGAGATCTGAGCACAAGGAACCCATTACTATCTACTACAAGGAAAAGTCCGATCACTCTCGCACTCACATTGATACTTCCAAGAAGGAAAAGGCTTCCAAGAGTGAGCTCGAGGCCGAGAAGCACAAGAAGCTTTTAGAAGAGGCCAACAAGAAGGACGAGTACAAGTACAAGCACAAGGGCGACCCTGAGCACAAGTATCACTCCGAAGAGGATAAGTACAAGCATGAGAAAGAGCACGGGCACAAGTACAAGTACGGACCTAAGTACGAGCATGAGCATGAGCATGATAAGAGGTCTGCTTCCGAGGATAGTGGTTACAAGTCCAAGGAGGAGGTCAAAGAGGTCTTGAAGGGACACTTCCAAGAGGCTCTCAACAAGTTCTACCATGCTTACATCGCAAAGAAGGAGCACAAGCACTACGAGCACGAGAAGCCTGAGGAGAAGTACGACTCTGGTCACTACAAGGACGAGGAGCCTGAAGAGAAGTACGACTCTGGCCACTACAAGCACAAGGAGTACAAGCATGAGGAACCTGAAGAGAAGCACCACCCTGATCACCACGAGCACGAGGAGCACGAGCCTAAGCACTACAAGCATAAGGAGCATGAGCCTAAGAAAGAGCACGAGGAGCATGAGGAGCACGAGGAAGACGAAGAGCACGAGGAGCATGAGGAGCATGAGCCTAAGAAAGAGCACAAGGAGCACTCCTACAAGCACCCAAAGGAACATGAGCATGAGCATGAGGATAAGCCCAAGAAGTATCATCACGATCAGCATGAGGAGCACGAGGAGCACGAGGAGCACGAGGATAAGGAGCACGAGCCTAAGGAAGAGCCCAAGAAGCACGAGTCCACCGAGTTCGAAAAGTCCTCTCACTATTCCGCCAAGAAGGCGAGCTTGGAGAGTGAGAAGGAAAAGGCCAAACACGAGGCTCTGGAGAAGCTTTGGGATGCCCGCATCACTCATGAGCGCAAGTACAAAGAGAAGCTTTTCTTCATTGAAGCCGGCCACTGGGTTAAGAAGGGTGCCCACAAGCGCTCTCTTGGGTCCAAGCCTAGCGAGGCCACTGAGGTAGAAGCCAACAGTGCCAAGGTCGAGAAGTACATTGAGAACGCCGAGGACGAAATCTTGGACGAAATCGAAGAGGCCATCCGAGCGGCTATCAAGAAGGGTGGCGATAACCCTAGCAGCGGAACTATCCTCACGTACGTCAGGAAGGTTGAGAAAGCCATCAAGATCATCATCGCAGAGAACGTCAAGAAGATCATCGCCCATATCGTCAAGATTGAAGGCGTTGAAGAGCCTGATGAGGAAACCATTATCAAGTACCTTGCTCCTGCTATCAGCGAAATCGTCAAGGCTGCCGACAAGATCTTCGCCAAGACCCTCGAGGCTCTGGGCGAAAACCCTACAGATGAGGAGATTGAACACGCCGTCAAGAAGGTTCTGAAACTTCTCGATGAGGTCATCGACGAGGTACTCCGCAAGGCCCTCATTCTCATCTTCGAGTTGGAGGAGGAGACCGCTGAGACAAAGCTTGGTAAGCATGATAAGCGCTCCGATCCCTATGACGACACCACGGTCGAGAAGGCTGTCGAGAAGACCGTTGAGAAATGGGCTGCTAAGTACGTCGAGGCAGATGAGAAGAAGCACAAGCCCCTGAAGCGCTCCGTACGATTCGCCCGACTCTACAACTGAGGCGCTCCCAAACGAGGGCGAGGCCAGTGTCACTGGACACAAGAGAACCGCTTGACCTGGGTACATAATAAGAATGCAGTACTTGGTGCTGTGTCTAGTTGACAGGTTGAGGAGGGATTAGGTACATTGTTTCATCATTTAACATAGCCATTCCTTTAATAAAAGTAACCTTTCTCTTTCTCTTACTTGAGCTGCACAGTCAAGATGTGATAACACTTCAAAGAGCCCCTTGAGGAGCAAGAACACCTAACCTTAAGTCACATGTGCAAGTTTATGTGTTCAGTTTGGAATCATAAAATTGGTATATTCTGTATCGTATTCCCAAACGCCATTTAACATAATTGACATAAAATCATAACAGTTCTATCGCAATATTTTCTCTAGTTCCAGTTAGGAGCGTATGTGATGAAGGCCATCAAGCAACCTGAGATCAGACCAGCTGTAGGAACAGTGATGAACCATCCAAGATAGATCCATCCAACCATGCGCCAGTTGATAGAACGCCAATCTCCGTTGCAGAGACCGACTCCGACAATAGCACCAGTGATACATTGAGTAGTAGACACAGGCAGTTCTGCAAGACTTGTTAGTGCATGTTGTTGAAAAGTGTTTGTGGGACAACTTACTAAGACGAGTGGCCAGGATGACAGTGATAACAGAGCCGAGTTCCATGGAGAAGCCACGAGCAGGGGACATGAGAGTCACACGGTTACCCAAGTTTCGCATGATGTTATAACCATATGTCCAAAGACCGATGACAATAGCAGCACCACCGAAGGCGAGAATCCAAATGGGAACTTGAGCCTTGCTTCCAGGGACTGCACCGGACTGCCAGATCTGGTAGATGGAGGCATAAGGGCCGACAGCGTTGGCAACGTCGTTGGCGCCGTGGACGAAAGAGGCAGAGGCAGCTGTCATGACTTGAAGGAAAGTATACAGGAACTCGGTGCGGTTGTCGAAATGTTGAGCACGAGCGTGAATCTCTTCAACATCACCGGCAACGACAGACTTCTCACTCTGGGAGCTGACAATATCCTTGTCGACACCGTGGAGAATGGCAAACTTGAAAGCCCACCACATGAAAGCACCAGTATACCAAGGGGCATCAGGTTTGGGTCCAACCATGGACTTGTGCTGATGAGGGTTGGCAGCAGGTTCCTCGGTAGCCTGCTCAGTGACAACCTTCTTGTCATTGCCAGCGGCCTCGAGATCCTCACCAAGGGCAGCAGCACGCTGAGTGCGGCGCTCCTCAAGCTCCTCACGGGTAAGATGACCCTCGTAGAAGTTGCGGACGACGCCCTGGAAGTTGTCGGGTGTAGGAGGGACAGGACCACGGCGGAGGAGGAGAGGGCCGAGGAAGATGTGGTAAGCCTTGATCTGCCAATCCTCCTTGATAACGACACGGTACAACCAGGGGACAAGGAAGATGGCCATCAAAAGACCCCAGGCAGCGCCAGCAGCGACGATGACACCGGGGACTTGCTCCTCAGTAAGGTTGACCTCATAAGAGCCACCCTTCCAGATGAGAAGCATGACGATGAGTGAGGCAGTGGCCCAGAAGTAGAAGGGGACGAGGATAAGACCCTTGATGGCGGGATTCTTGCGGAGGAGGACGCAGTATTTTGTGAAGAGGAAGATGCAGGCACCGAAGATACCGGAAAGCATAGGGGCGATAATCCAAGCGAGGAAGACCTGTGAGTTGTGAGTTAGTGGATGTGGGTGTGAGATGATGGCTGAGAACTAACCTGAACAACACCTTGCTGGATATCAACAGAGCCGTTCTCCTTGTAGCCAACCCAAGTAATACCAGAGCCGCCAAGGGCACCAACACCCATACCCAAAACACCACCAAGGATAGAATGGGTAGTAGACACTGGGAAACCAAAGCGGGTAGCAAAGGTGAGGTAACTGGCAGAGGCAACAACAGCGCAGACCATACCCAGCATAAGAAGAGCAGGGCTATCTTCAAAGGCCTCGACATCAACAATCTTTGTTCGGATGGTATCAGCCACACGGCCACCAACACCAAGGGCACCAGTGAACTCCATGATACTAGCACCGATCATGGCCTGGAAGTAGCTGATAGATCGGGAAGATACCGACGAAGCCCAGGAGTTGGCGACATCGTTGGCACCGATGTTCCAGGCATCGAGGAAGGCAAAGATAGTGCCTACCGCGAAGAGGTAGTCGTACTGAGCGAAGACTGCCATTTCAGCGGTGCAGTACAGTAAGAAGAAGTTCAGAAGGAAAGGGAGGATGTGTGAGGGATCTGGAGACTTCAGCTTCTACGAGACATTTCCATAGTATATATAAGTTTTTTCCAGCTGGTGGAGAAGAAGAGAAAGAATTATTCTACGTGGGCTATGGAGATACTCACACGCCCCCCAAGAAAAAGGGCCAAGACAAGACATCGCCAAGACGATTCCACCGAAGAAAAGGACCTCGAGCTAGGATTAACATCAACCATCCCGGACTTGCCACAGAAATTCTTGTACGCCAAGAGTCAGATCAACAGAGTGCGAGTGTGATTGCGTAGCGCAGAACAGGGCTGGAACATGCACGAACGGGCTATACAGCAAGCAATTGGCTTCTCAGTCAACGGTAGCAACACATCCGGGAGGCGTTGAAGAAACTGGAGACGCTCTCCACCTGAAGAACTAAGCTTACATTAAGCTTGTGACTAACCTTGTTTCCAGTGCTAAAACGTCTCAGGCTGTAACTGGCGATCGTGGGAAAGGAAGAAATGATGGTTTTGGGGGATAGAGCACACGACAATGAGCCGAAGGGGAGGGAATAACGATGGGAGAGGAGTGAGGATGCGACATGATTCCTAATGCGTCACCGACGACTGAGATGGTGATGCAGATGGCCAATGCTGGGGATGTATGCCAAGCTGTAGGCGAGCCATGGCTTGACGAATCCTGGAGGGGAAACGAGCTGGGGGAGCTTGTGATGATCGGTAGAGATGGCAAAGGTTGAGTGAGCTTGGAAGGTTTCTGAACTCAATTGCTAGATTTAAATTACAGAGCTATTCTTCTATAGACAAGCTCTTCACAACTCCCTTGAAAGAGCCCCATGCCTCTTCCCTTCTCAGCCGTTGATAATCGACGAATCTCAGCTTCTGAGCAACCCTCGTGTGCCTCAAGCACAGACACGCGACTCGATACTCCTTTCAGCCAAAACCTCAAGACCTCGAAACACACAACGAAAAGGCGACCAATCAAACAGGCACCATGCGTTCAAAAGTCGTCGGTGCACTAAACGAGAAATGCTGCAGGCAGGGATCATGATGGACGGACCCTCAACTTTATCGTGGATAAAGCCAAGGAGCTTGTTCCTTTTTGTGTTAGATCTGCGGGTATTGTCCGAACCAAGCTTTTAGTACGACGAATGAGAAGAAGGGATCTCTACACGTGTGAGACGTCAATGCAAGATTGGCTACTGGGGCTGCATCCATCATGATAGTCAATGTTTTTATGGTGGAGAGAGAGGCAAAGAGAGGATGTTCTCGGATGATTTAATCGGTATCCGAAAAGAGTATATCCCACGCGGAAATATGGTCTGTGAGGTGGTTTCTGAGACAATTGCTATGGGGACTTGTTCTCAAGTGTCACCGAGGCAACAAGACAGCACTCTTGGCGTAAAGCCGGGAACTGGGATTTTCATCGTCGATGATGGCTATGTTGCTGATTCCATGCTCTTCCTTGCCACGGCGCATGTAAATCAGTGCTCAGAGAGACGTTGCCTTTGACTTGACCCACTCGTCATCTTCACGGAGTTGAGGCGAGTCAAGGTGGAGCATTGGCTGCTTCACATGTAAAGGACAATGCTATACATAGCTCATCTCTAACAATTATATGAGTATTGAGTAATGGTTTGGTAGAATACTGAATGTTTCTTGTAATGTGAAACCGGGAGACAATAAGCTTAGAATTAAGGTATCGGCAGTCAATGTCCCGGTAGAGATACAGGGTAGGATCTCGGGATTTTGAGTTGATGATAAAAATAAACGTGAAACGGTCAGTATACGCGGCAAAGCTTCGACTTCTGTTGACGATCGTATGGAATTTGAAACGGTAACTTAATGCTTGACTGCGTGTGTTTCTTGTAACTAGCTGATATGTCACTGCATATTCTGTTTGATTGGAACAAGGCGAGTATGTCACTGCAGGATGTCTACTGCAGATACCTTGAACCTGAAGTATTAATATAAGAGTATCTGAAGCCAGCAATTGAGCGACCAAGCATCATGATTCAGGAGCCTGACTCTATTCAGAACATTTCATCTCTATACTAGACATTTAGAATAGATTCAAGCAATGAAGCTTGGGTCGGGGTCTGCCACGTGACAACTTGCCGTTGCCTAACCCATCTCTGACTGGTTCGGCTAGCATGATGCCTGAGGTGTTTACCCCACAGCTGCCACGGAAAAAATTCAGTATCCACCAAGACTCGGCATCGCAATACATGAGTTCTATTACCACACGATCCTTTATCAAACCACAAGCGTAATTGGTTTAGTGGTAAAATTCTCCGTTGCCATTCGAGCAGTTATTATCCTATTAAAATAGAATTATAAAGTTTTAAAAGTAACAAACTTATTAGTTATTAGTTATTAGTTATTATTTTACGTCAAGATGACAATTCGGAATCTCAAGACCAACTCGGTCGACCCTGAGAAGGCAAATACTAATCAAGTATTGACAATGTCAGTTATTTTATCTCAAATCAGCATAAGTCCATCAACTAATCACCCTCGATTTAGATCCTTGAACAGCCCCAAAGGTACAACGACGTTTGAGCTTTCAGCCCCTCATCGGATCTTGACAATTGCTCTTCGCCGGGGAGTCTTGGTTGATATCGATAACCTAGACGATCTATTTACCCAGCGCCAGCGACACATTCTCATCAAAGATGAGTTTAAAGAGAAACCGGTTCTACTGAAAGGCACAAACGCCGGACGATCGGTGCAAGAGGACCAGCCAATGTCCTCACTCGCTTTGACAGAATATCTCAAATTGCGGGGAACCAAGATTGGCCTGACGAAATCGATCACCTTCTACAGCATCCGGCGAAATACTGCTATGGATCTTGTATCCAACCTGGGGTCCGAAATGGCGCGCGCAATCATGGCCCACGAACCAGACTCACTTGTTATGGAGAAGTATTATACATCAAGCAGGACAGCCCTCCCGGATCTAACGTCTATGGTCGTTGGTGATGACTTTAGTGGCATTGATAACCGGCCTATCGACGAGAGTCTGGCTTTCTCCAGGCTGAACGAAGAACATAGGCGCCAGTTAGGACCGATGCTAAACGACTTCTTTCGAACACTGCGTGAGACGGACGATGAATACCCTCACAATGGCGACATAAAAGCCAAGAAGAATCGTGATCGAGTGATCCGTCGCGCAGCTCTCCGCGCCGCGATGAAGCAGCTCAGCCAAGAGCAACAGGCAACCACGACGATCGACGAAAGCAACTTGCAGATTGAGGAACTTAAGTCGATGTGCAACACGTTCAATCAGCACGTACTCGAGGAAGCAAAGCGGATGATCGCTACTGAGACTCCAGAGTTCAACACTAACGATGAGAACACAACAAGCGTTGACAAGGCTTTGGACTCAACTAGCGTCAATCTCGGCGTGGATTTCCCTGAAGACAATCCAGTCATCCCGGAGGACGATGCCGAGGACCAGTTTCGGGCCCAGATTGCCAACAACCAGACGATTGACACCTTTCCTGATGAGCTTGAGGATATTAATCAGCTCTCCGAGATCGACTGCGGTGCCGCTGCTCGAGCAGCTATGGAAATCTGGTTGGATGTCGGCGAAGAGCACTCAGCCTTTGGAACCAAGCAAAAACAAGGCGCTACCGTTGTCTGCCCTCGGTGCCAAGAAGACGAAACTGTCGATGAGGAAACAAAGGCCAAGCGATATGCCCCAAGCAAGCTACCTCGGCACATTGACAGCGAATTCCATTCTGGTTATAAACAATTCATGCGCCGGGCAGTCATTGACGCTAAAGAAAATAACCTCGACGGTCTTCGATGCGAGATCTGCGTCGCCATTGCCCCCCATGACACTGATGTACCAGCTCACTCTTCGCAGAAGACATTAGCTAGGCATATCGACATGTCTACTTCTTCCAAATTGAACACTGCTGATATCGGCGTTGACGAATGGTGGGCTGGCAAATCCAGTGAGGCCAAGAAAGAGATCTATGCCGCTTATGATCGAGTGAAGACTGAGATAGGCTGGTATAATCCGGATTTCCGTGGAGATCTCCTGCACAAAGCGAAAACCAAGCGCCAATTTCAGCGCTTCGACGACCGCCAGTCATCCGAATTTTCTACCACCGTCAAGTATAGCACCGAGGAAGAACTACCGCATCTGATCCCCGTTGGCCGTGGCATCTATCGAGGTTCAGCTCCAGGACAGTTTGAGGAGCACCTCAATTCCAATCCAGCTCTTAGCAATCTGGTTCAGGTGACAGAGATGCCCGCCGCCGATGGTGCCAATCTGCCAACGCAAAAAGAGATTCTTGAATCGCCTGAGCTATCGTCGGTCATCAAATTCGGTTCAATGCCTTCAGCTTCAGAGCTGGGCTCCGAACCTCAGTTTCCGGCCAGGTTTAGCCATCTAGTTCAACTGGGCCCAATGCCCGGAACTCCAGGCTATGAAGGAGAGAGCAGACTGGATCAAATCGAGCGAGAGTCTAAGATCCAGCGAAAGAAGTAGCCGTGATCAACGATGGATTTCCTTGGACGATGGTGGATGATGTTTGTATGTGCAGCTAAACTTTTGGAACAGCGATCAATCCGCTGTAGCTTTTGGCCCGACCAGAGAGTTATAAGAATGGTCAATGGTCAATGGTCAATGGTGGTTGATAGTTGATGGTTAATGGTGATGGTGGGGATTAGTGGTTAGTTAGCTTGGTTAGTTGGACCTTCTCCAACAACAATTAGTAGCCCAATCTTAATCTACACCTTCCTCGTTGATCAACATCAACAACGAAATCCATTATCTACGCCTTCCTCGTTGATCGACATTGACAACTAATCCCCACTAATTTAATAATTTTGCTTTACGATCATGTGGGTTCGATTCCCAGATTACGCATTGAAACGTCTTCTTTTGCTTTCGTGAGCTCTTGAATGTCTTTTTGTTGGTATCGCGATCTTGGATGTTGGATGTTTTGGCTGATGGTCGTAGCGGCACGTAGAAATTTTAACTTCAGAGAGTGCCTGCTCCAAACCCATATCTTTAAGTTATGAACTTTCTTCCTTGACAGGAAGCAGCTCTTTCCTAAATCTACAGACTGTTAGTCAGCGCAATAGTCCTTAATTAGCAAGGTTTAAGGGCAGAAAGAAGCAACTCAACGACAAGTTTTGACCAGCTGCTCCATTCTCTATTAGCGCTGTAATTACTTGCGGTTTGTAATTTGTTTATGCCAAGTGACCACCGTTTAAGTCAATTCCGCTTAAGGAGTTATAGCAATAATGGCAGTGTATTGCCAATTCCAGCGTCAATTCAACCCGAAGCTTTGCTGGCTGGTGTTGCGACAAAGTAATTGCCAAACTGATCTGTTCTCTTTCTCGAACCGTTGTAGGGTAGGTAGTTATGAATATGTCTGTCCAGTTGTGAGTGGTAAGAGATAGGCCGGTTATTAATGGGACAGAGGTATGTCTATGGACGTTTGTGAGTAAATTTATATTACTTCAATGCTCGTGGATTGAGGCCACTTGTTCAGTTGGATCATATAAGGTTCAAGGTAGCAGCTGTATAACCTTAAGACTTAATATTAAGGTTATTATATTCTTTAGCATAGTATATAACGCTATATATTATAATATACTAAAAAATAAGTATTATATTATATTATTCTTATTATATAAGACCCTATTAGCT
>JAAOAI010000890.1:0-11240 GCA_013758895.1 Fusarium bulbicola | reverse complement strand
AACGATTGCTTATATCTAGGTAATACCTTGGCTAGTTATTAGCAAGTTAAGGGATATAGATATAGAACTTCCTTTCTTTTAAAAAGAGGGGATAAGAGAGAATACATAAGACTTTTTAATAGATCTGCTTGGACTAATCGTGGCCCGTAACCTTAGAGTTAGTGGCAGAGAAGCGCAGTTTTTGCCAATCGCTACTGAAATAAATGGAATAGTTCATGCAATGGTCTAATCATACATAGTCTGAGTAGAGTTCAATTTCGGTGTGCGAATTACATAGTAATTAAGGTGACTCAGTGGTATATATGCTTACGTAGATACATGAAGGAAATTAGCAAACCATTGACGGAACAACCCCACTTCCGCTAGGACATGGGCTTATTCGTAAGTATAGGGCATCCAGTGAATCCAAAGAAGTTGGGTTCCCATAACTGACGCCCTTGTTGAATTCGAAGAGGGGGGCTGTAGATGCGAGAAAAGGTAAAGAATATAGAAAATTGGAATGAGAAAAAAAAAGACATCAATTGGTAAATTACCATCCCTGCTTCTACGGAGGCGATTCCGCATTGGCTGCGGTAGCTTTGACATGCCTGGCATTTGCAGAGGACATCGGAAGAATGTAGCTAAAACCTCGGAAGACCCTCGGCCGATGAGACATTTATGATCCATAAGAAGATTTCCCCGCAATCGAGGCTTTCCATCGCAATGAGGATCCGCTCTTTCGTATCTGTCAACATTTTCGGCCCTTGAACACCTGAACTAGGATGGCAACACTAGCGTATCCTATGGAGTGCCCTTGCTGCGAAGCCACTCTTCATTCACTAGATGACCTGAAAACACACCTACGGACTCGTCAGGTCTGTACGTTCTCTAGCCCATGTCAGGCTTTCTGACTCTATATAGTCCCAGGTTCAAGCGCTTGAGAACGAGCTTTTTCGCATTGTTGAACGAGCTGGGCCTAGTGCCTCTGAGGCTCTAGAGGATACACAGACGTCAGACACCGCAGACACGGGATCTGATGAGACGGATTCTCTATCAGAGACACCTCGGCTAAAAGAAGAAGTGGTGACACCGGAGGATAACCTCCGGGCCGACCCTGACTCTAGCTACATCAGCGATTGTTTCATCGATCAGTCCGAGAAGAATTTTATGCAATTGCTCAAGAATGGATCTCCGCAGTATATCGATGGCTACAGAGTATCTCCCGAGCAACGATGTTTTGAATTGCGTGTTGCTTTCAAAGAGAGTACTGAACAGCCTGCCCATCACTGGATTCCAGAGGCCACGGTTCAAAAGTTTGATAATGCTGCTGTTTGCACATACTGGCACGCCCGTGTGGGTGCCGACGGAAGGCCTGCAGGGCGGCCCTACGACGAAGTTGATGTTCAAGTCCTCAAGATCGTTGGATTTAAGGACAGGAGCCAAGGAGACTTTTGGGTTCAGACTGTAGGAGATCCTGTCCTCCACCCTGACCTCATACCCACAATCGAAAAATGGTCAGAGGATCCAGAGGAACCAGAAGGTAAAGCCTTGTTCCGATATAGACCTACCTATCTACCCGTTGCTGAGGTGCGGGACAAATGGCCTCGCCAGTACGAGCACTGGCTGAGTAGACCAAAGCGACGAGAAGATCGCAAGTCTCTCCAATTACTGTATGGCCACCGAGAAAACCCCAACTACGAGCGATTCGAGATCTCAAGACTGGCTTTCAACTGGGCTCCGACATGGTGTGACGAGAGAGTTGTCCATAATTCGCATCCCTTTGCTCTTCTTACCTACTTTAAGAGTGACCCAGAAGTGCGAACAGGGGGAACTAACGCGTCGCTGATTCCACCAAGAATTTTCAAAATTGTGCGATGGCGTCGGGGTGATGAGGGACAACTTTTTTTCACCTACCAAAAAATAGGAGAGTCTGAGCTTGAGGATGATTTAGAGGAGAGAGATTTGGAAGGTATGGAGAAGCTTGATAAGAAGATGCTTAGTGTATATAGGAAGAAAAATAGGTTATAAGAAGTAACCTTGATTAGGTATTTAGATTCTGAGTATCATACTGTAAATAGCTTCTATTAAGCTTCAAGAGATATATTCTATACTATTGTTGGTTAGCATTGGTGTGTTTCGCTACAGAAACCTAGAGGACCACGCCAAAGGAATCACAAGAGACCAAGTAACGCACTGCCAAGCCCAAGGTAAACGGCAGCAACCTTGCCAGTCTCATGGCCCAGTCCTCATGAGGTTAAAATCCGTAAGTTATACCTTATTATTTGTCATAAAGGGTAATGGCTTGCAACTTAGAGTACTTTATCAATGCTTCACTGCCACAGTAAAGGAGGATGATTTAGTAATATCAACCACCGAGTACGAGACCTTGACTGCTTGCTTGCCTTTTTTGCGTGGATCAAAGCCAGAGATTGAATAGCCGCCATAACCCTCGAACAATTCGTCATCTGTGATACCGTCTGAGTAATGTGCAGATACAACCATGCCCTCGAGGTCAAGAGACTCGCCGATTCTGTAGACGCGCTTCTTGGGGGGGAATTATCTCAATAGAGAGTAAATTTGCCCCGCGAAGAGCTGCATGTTCAGCGGTCGTAAGAGACCAGATGTGGCCGTGTCGAATGACCCCGAGTGACAGATCGTAATCAGGCTTCTGCGTCCAGTTGATTGGCTGCCAGTCTGGCTTTCCAACATCCGCGGCCCAGTAAGGTTGGTATTGCTCCTCCATGAATTCTCCCGACGGCGAGCCAGCCCACTTTTGGTCTGCATACATGTAGTAGCTTTTACCCCGAGGATCCTTAAGGTTTGCTCTAAAGACCAGCGGGCCTTCGGCGTACGTGGTGTTCATTGTGCGATGGGTGATACATGTTGCAACGAGCTCCCATTCATCTGGCTGCGCGAGGATGGATCGTGCTCTTTCTTGGTAGAGGTCTTCTGAGTCACATGGTAGTCCATACCAAGTAAGATTTACTCCTGTGGAATTGCGGTCGGAGACTATGCGTTGGTAGTATCCTTTCTCGTCCGGGATAATGACTGGATCCAGCGTCCCGTGCCCAGTTCGCGCTGTCATCACCTTTGCAGGGCTAAAGTTAACGAAATCCCGAGTCGTTGAATACAATGTTTGTCCTCCGGTTAACGGATACCGTCCGTTGGGATCGCTTTTATCACTGGAGTAGTACGTCCCTTTTGGGTACATACTTGAAGTCCAGAAGACAACAAATTGCCCGATTTCGGGATCCCAGATAGCCTCTGGGGCGTATGTCATTCCAGCTTCCTCCGGTGAGACGAGGACATGGCGTTGTTGAGACCAGTTTCGCAGGTCGTCAGATTCCCAGACCTCAATGTAGCGACTCGCACCACTTTGAGCCCAGTCTCAGTCCTTCCATCCATACTCCACAGAGTCAACATTGAGATCAGACGCAATGAGGAAGAATCTATCGCCCTCTGGTGAGCGTACAACCACGGGATCCCGGGTACCATGCATGCCCTTGGTAGAGTCAAGGACAGCTTTGCCGTCATTGGTGGCTACCCAGGCCGTCGGATTGTTCCCCACGCTCGTTGAGAAGTAAACTTGCTGTCCTATGTTGGAATTTGACCTTGCAAAGTTTGTCATGGCGTAACGGGAGAACTGGGCAACGTCAACGGATGGTTGCACCTTGACTGGAAATTGGCGACAAAGCGGCCGATAGCCGCCATCTTTGAGGCAAGCAGTCAAATGGACCGTGACAGCATCAGAGCCAACGGCCGGTCGCTTGATGACGCCCGCAGCAATTCTACCATGAGGCTTATCCGACACCACAGCTGGATGGGACGATTTCCAATGTATGTTTACACCTGGGTATGCCGGTAGTTCGGTTGGGAGATGCAGATAGCCACGAACATTGTCGGCATTAGGAATAGTGATAGCGTCAAGTACCTTTGTGCCAGATACAGATGTGTCAATGGAAATGCACAAGGAAGATGTAATATTTGCCAAAAGACTATAAGTACAAGTCAGAGATCGGAACTATTTAGGCAAAAGTCCATTATCATTGTGTACCGTCTGGCATACCGTTGGCTCATGCCTCCAGACGTTTGCGATGTCCGGACAGCATGCCGAAGTGACAAAGCGGCAGTTGCTGTGAGAAAACAAGAGTGATGGACAGGCCGAACAGGATCTAATATTCATTATTGGTCCGGCTGTTGGTTGCATCTTTAGTGCCCCGGGTCTTGTCGAATCTCCCCACATACCCCGCATTCCTGTGCGATTAATTGATTTGTTTGTTTGTCAGTTGAGGGGCTTGAGAATGTTTCCCGGCTATACCATGATCTGCAATGAGTCCAAATTCCACCAGTTAAGACGTCGTATTTGAAGAGGTTATGCAAATGGCGACGATCCTATCCAAACTGATCCAGGAAGCCAGCCCTGCCATGTGGGTTAATTGTTGCCTCATCATTGCGTGCGTTGCTGGTATATTAGGCTGAATTCGTTTCGTGCGAGGCTTGTCTCTTCGGGTTCACTTGAGCGTCATGCCCAGCCTTGTGCGTACATCAGATGTAGGCAATAATGCACTTCTCTAGGTATTTAAGCCGTTGAATGATACAAGTAGCGTTGTCCTTCGCGAGTGATAAGCCTTGAAGCTCCCATGTCCCTTTATCACTATTTCCTGTCGTCTCTATCCTAGTGGCCTCCATAGGGTCATAAACTGGCTGGCTTCGCTACAAGCAGTTACCATACAAAGCCCCCGACGACTTCAAGCATCCCAACGGCATCATCACACTCAATGCAACTTCTCAGACATTTCCTATGTCTCCAATCCGACCAACGCTATCCGCTGGACCAATGAGTGGGACAACATGGACGGCACTATTGAATGCGGTTACGGCGGCAAATCAATCTTCTTTGCGCAAAACAAGACCATGCCTAACAGGGCCCGGGTGAAGCAATACGGTGCCATCCTGACCAACGTCAACGCTAACCCTTTCACACTGAAACCGGACAACATTCGTGGACTTGGCGAAATCGCAGCAATACTAAAGCCGTACGGCGTGCAGATTGGCCTCGCACTCAACTTTGCTTCCCCGCAGACTTTGGGTGGGCTATCGACGTTCGATCCGCTCGAGACATCCGTTATCTCGTAGTAGGAAGACATCACAAACCAGATCTACGATAAGATTCCAAATTTTACAGGGTTTCTTATCAAAGCCAACTCCGAAGGACAACCAGGACCACTCACCTACAATCGCACGCTGGCCCAAGGCGCAAATCTCTTCGGCGATGTCCTCAGACCGCATGGAGGAATTGTCCTATTCCGCACATTTGTGTACGAAATGCTTAATATCACCGACTGGAAGGCAGACCGCTCTGCAGAGGCATACAATGCGTTCCAGGGCCTTGACGGAAAATTCCATGATAACATTATCCTTCAGATGAAGTACGGTCCACTCGATTTCCAAGTTCGACAACCTGCACATCCCTTATTTGGGTACTTTAAGAATGCCAACGCTGGTATTGAACTTCAGATCGCACAAGAGTACCTAGTACAGCAAGCACATACTGTCTACTTGGCTCCTCTCTGGAAAGAGATATTAGATACGGATCTTCGTGTTGATGATAAGCCATCCTTTGTACGAAACATCATCTCGGGCAAGCGGTTCAACCGTCGGATCGGTGCATTCTCAGGTGTAGCGAATGTGGGGATGAGCCTGACGTGGACTGGTAGCCATCTCTCTTTGTCTAACCTTTAACAAGCTTCTTCTAATTCAATTCTTTTCGTTAAATACAGTAAGGTGATCACACTGTTATGTATCCCCGAGATAGTCGGTTGGTGCACAAGGCTGATGGTGTGGTCAGCCCCTGGTGGTTCACCATTTGGCCCCAGAGGCTTTCAGGGGGAAGCTGACAGTGTAAAGGCTTATATCGTGAAGACAAGATACCGTATTTACGTCCACGACTTGTGTTTGCACCCTAAAGCGTAACCCTATAGGCAGCAGTCAACTAAACTGTCAGTGTCACCGAAGACATTTTCCAGTGTGTTGGCTTGATATGTCTCGTGGAGGCGTCATAAGCTTTAGGCATCAATCAATCACCGAAGACGGGGAACGACCTATCTCCAGTTAAGTTCAGCTTTGCGCAAACCTCATCAATACCTCAGCGAGTTACATCAATGTAGCCCATCAAAAAGTGACACCTTAAATGACACGTTTTACTGTTGTTGCGTTTGTAAACACCTTGCCAATAACGATCACGTGCTTCCCGCCTGATGCGAAGTATTTAAACGCTGGCCTACGGCCACCTATCCACATATCCCTACCTACGATACATCAGATGCCTTAGTGCATTATTTTCATCTCGGCTATTCGCCCCCCGATACCGAAATGAAAGCCACCATGTTTCGCACGTTCCGGCAACTCGCCCTTGTCTTGACGATCACGATTGCTAGCAGTTTTGCTGTCACGCCGCTGGTATCCTTTGTGCGTGACATAAGATCATACAGCGACCTTAAGGCTCCCGGCGTAGCGTTCGTCCTGAAACCTGACCATGGGTAAGTCCATCGAACCTCACACTAAAGTGATTCTACAGTCGACCAAGTAGTAACACTCGATAGGACCGCGGCAATCTTCCTCGGAAATGGCTCATCTGTTGCTGTCGCGAGAGTTGAAGGCTCTCAAGCCTACAAAGACCTCATGCTACGACAAAACACGACTCTAGCAACAACAGAAAATCGAAGCAATTTGCAGAGACCAATTTCCGATCTATGGAGCCTGAGCAAAAGATTCTGGAAACAGCCAGACACTATGGAAGACATCGATAAAATCGCACTGGAGCCAGTACTGAGAGGTTTGAAGACAGCGGTTGAGGCATACCTTGGCAACTCTATATGTTTCGTCAAAGTCGCTTTGTCCGGGGAAGCGATGAAAAATGACTACCTCGGTGATATTGTTGCCGGAGCAGTGCGACAGATCGGGCTTGTAGAAGTCTGGGCTGGACGACCTGCAGCTCTTGTACAAGGTCTTTTTCGCAAGTGGCAGGACGACGGCGATTTCGGTGAACCCGAAAGTCTCCTTCTTATCATCGATAACAGTGAATATGGCTTTGACCTCGCTTTAGTCCACCAGGAGGACGGTTTGGCGCATACTCTCCGCCACAATTACCATCCTTATACTGGAAATGAAACCCCTTCTGATAGGGCCTCATCGCTCCAACAGGCCCTTGAGCAGATTATTAGACCACCGTTCGACTACAAGGTATACTATAGGGAGGTGCCACAGATTATCAAGGAACTTGTAATCTACGGCGATAATATCTGGGATCCCGACTTTCGAAACATTCTTAATACCACTCTCGAGTCTAGTCTCATTCGGGGTGCATACCAACGCCAGCCAGTCTACGCGCCTGCTATAGGACTTGCTAAAAACGTATTTATACGGCTGAATGATCCCGCATCTACAGTAAGGAAGGCAGCTCCGTTTAGGTATTGCTGGAAATCTAGAGGGAAAGGTTGCCCAAAGAATTGGGGTTACCAATTACACGTATGCCCTATTTAAGAGATGAAGGTAGTACTTGAAAGCGCGGTAGTCAAGCATATTTAAAAGTCTCAACCTGATACACTATGGTATTTGGTGGAAATAGTGGCCGCCTCCTGAATTTCCCGTTACCTAGTCGCTGGAAGAATGGTCATGGCTGCGCGGCCGATATTTGAATGTATTGGAGACCATCAGACAATGACGATTCTGGCTACTTACGCCAGCGCCAGTTTTGTGCTGGATGTAAGGTCCTCAGCGACGGCGCAGAAGTCCGTACGCAGCTACTGATGCTCAAGGCTATTGTCGTCTTGGAGCTTTTAAATTTATGTACAATAGCAGCGGAAGAATAGTAGATAACAAAAAAGGTATTTGCTCGAGTTTACAAATATGTCTTTGTACGAACTGCTATTAAGATGAAGTTTTTACGGCGCTGGGCAAGTTTAAGATTGAAAATTGTATGCCATGTGAATATAGTGATGGGCTCAGAAGCGTGTGAGATGGCGGTGATGGAGATAGTGGCACTGGGAGGTGATGTAGAGCCTCTCGTGAATGTCGGCGGGTCAATGGATAGGCCTATGGAGATTGCCGGGGAGCTGGGTATATCATTAGACATGTTGTAGAAGGTAAGGGTAAGTAGGATGAAGATATCAATGCAGCTAGGAGTAACAGATGACTCGCACTGCTGGAGCTTTGTTTTGTTGTTTAGTGGTGATTTGGTGACTCAGACGTCCTGACCGTACGTAACCTGAGCCTGCCATGACATCATTCATGCTTTCAGGTCGTCTTGTCCACTTGTCTTCTGATATCTAGCATAAAATGCAATCCCGACATTTTCATGCCACAAAGATCTGTCGACATTCCCCACGGCTGTCGCGTTTAGCAACTGCTGATACTGTTCGATGGCGATATTAAGTTCTCCCAAGGACAGGTATTATAGGTAACCTGTATTAAAGATGACGGCGACCCGTTGACTTGAATATAGATTGACGATAGTCCCAAGCTCACTGGCAAACATATCGGGCTTTTTGGTAGCTCCGAAGAGTTATACAAGTTTCTTGTCAAGCGAAATCGATTTTCGGTATCAATGTGTCAAAATAACTTTGTTTCTTTCGCTACCTTGTGACTCAAGATTCCCCAACCTTGACCAGCACCTCAAATTCCGGTTCAGGGCAAAGCAACGGTGGGACGCTCTCTTCACAGAAACTTCGGGCTTGACTTCGTGCCAACTACACCGTTCATCTATGCCTTTCGTTTGAGACAGTGCTTTCTGAAGAAGGAAACAGCCTCATCGAAGCCATATACTAAGGTATCCAAGATAAGTGTTGGTAAAAGTGGTGACAATCAGCATGATGAATGCAAGGCAGATGAAGAATTCATCATTCAGTTCTCTGGGGTTCCGAAAAGGGATATTACTGGTGAGTCACTCAGGGAAGCCGGCGAGTCACTGAAGGAAGAGATTCTGAAAGATGATAAAGGGGATACAATCATGTTGATTTATTAAGTAAATTGTTAAACATCCTGAATCTCCGAGCTAAAAAGAGTCCAATTCCTCATTGATTCTCCAAGCAACTCTCTGGTGCATCTCTTCTCCATGATAGTCAAACAAAATTGAAGGTGCTATCGACAGATACCCAGATCTTTCTCTCGTCAATGCGCCGAATGTTTTTCTCATCTCGTCGCAATGTCGAAGCTGAATCCAGCGCGTGACTCATTCATGTTCTGGCCCCTCTTGCGCTGCATACTCAATGATCAAGGCCGCCAACCCAGCTGCAATAGGTGCTGCGACTGAAGTCCCACTTGCGACACGCAGATGATCTTGTCGGTCAGTCTCCAGCGCCCGAGGCCAAGCTGCTGCTACTCCCTCTCCGAGGATGGCAAGATCACAGTCAGATGTTGCTGGTGGGGTTTAGCGGTGAAGAATTACCACTGCCATCGCTTGAATGTATGCAGATGACTTGTGGCATGTTGGCCGGGAAAGAAATTGGGAACCGGGGATTGAAACCCGAATTTGATGCAGCTGCTACAAAGATAACGGCTTGAAAGGCGTCACTTATAGCCGCTTTGATGCCGTCGTTAGCAACCTGATAACCAAAGGATATGGACATAATGTCAACGTTTTGCAAAACAGCCCAATTGATTGCCTATGGATTTCTGTCAGTTCAGCGACAACCCAATGCTTGTTTTGCATCTAACCTCGGCAATAGCTGCCGCGTTGTGCTGAAACTCCTTAGCGGTCCCATGTTCAATGATACGGCGACGAAAATCTTGCTATTAGATGCCACTTTCAAGGTAACGTGAGCTGCGTGGGTGCCATGGCCGTCACTATCTTGGTCGCCTCGAAATCCTCCAATGAACGACTTTGTGACGATTTGGCCTGCTGTAACTGCTTGTTGAAAAGAAGGATGATTTCAGTCAATTCCTGTATCAAGAGTGGCAATCTTGCTTCGCCTGGCAGATACAACACTATGGGCGGCGGCTCCTACTTCCAGAACCCAAACGCTACAGCTAACCCAGCTCATCTCAAGTCTCTGCAAGAATGCACCAACTATGGAGGAAGCTTCCTTCTGTCTGCATTGTCAAATACATATGGCAAGTTTAAACAAAATGGGGTTTTCAGCGTGGTCAACTGTTATGATCAAGCAGGTGCCGTTGAAGTGGCAGCCTCCTTGGGTGTGAGTTACTCATGCCTCGCATGGGAGTATCACCTGCCCTATGGCTTCATCACAAAGGACACGGAGCTCGTTGGCTGGGGTCCATGCTGCAATTCTATTCGAGAAGATACCCAAGAATAAGCTTCTCGAGAACAACATGGATCCCAGTAGGACGACTTTTAGTAACCATGCTTTCATCTCATGGAGTCCGGACTTCGATCCAGCGCCAAGTGTGTTTAACGAAAAGAATGATCCTTCAAACTTCAAAGAGATGCTGGCTATGGACGCATGTGCGGGTCCGCATCCCGGCAACGAACCTCGAGGTGAATGGGTTAGTCCTGTGTCATACCTTAACCTTTCCGTCTATCCGGAGGGTTATACGAACAAACACACATACTGGAGATGCCAAGATGACCAGTATCTTCTCCAAGAGCATGCGTTTCAAAAATATGAGAAGAAGTCGGGAACCTGGGAGGATATGGTCAGCCAGCAGCAATGGACTCACGGTATTACTGGCTTGTCAACAGAAGCAAGTAACAGTGACTTTCCGCCTATTCATCCCAATGATCCCTTTAAGGGAAGCAACATCACCTTCCCACTTGCAACAGAGTTTCCAAACCCCGACCTGGCCTTTTCAGGAAGGATTTTAGATCTCCAGATATCTTTCTTGAAATCGCTGAAAAGCAATGTCCCAGGCAGCAGTAAGTGGGGTACGGCATTTGTTGATAACATCAAACTCTCCGATGGTGGTATGATCTATGAAAATAAGTCTTACGAGCTTGGAGACGCCGTCTCCAACTTCACTACCTTCAAGGTCTGGGTGATGGCCAATCTGACTGATGCGCTGGCGGCCCAAAAGGCCCGGGCTGCTCAAGTCATCGTCACAAGCACGCTTGAAGCGAGTGACTTCCAGGCGAATCTGGCGACTCCGAGCGAGACTCAGAAGATCCATATTCTCCAGGCTGACTTTACAGCGTTGGTAGTCTGGCAGAACCTTTTCTTTGAGATCACTGGATATGTAGGCTTAGAGGAGATAAAGGCCCTGGCACATGATCTGGTCACTGACATACTGAGCGGCCTCGAGACTGA
>JAAOAI010000889.1:0-106693 GCA_013758895.1 Fusarium bulbicola | reverse complement strand
AAGCCTATTATCCAGGGCATAAAGAGATTCTATATACCTAGAAGCTAAAAAATAAAAGAATTAAGAAAAAGCATAAAAAGGATACTAAAAAGGCAAAATCTAGGAAAAAGAATAATACTATTATAATTATAAATAAGAGTAGATTATAATTCTATTTTATGCTAATTAAATTATATATAAATTAATTAAGATATTATATATTAAAGTTATTATAATAATTAAAGGTAGTGCGCGGAAGGGGGGGGTGCGCGGAATGTAGGTACGCGACACTAAGTGCTTGGGGTATCTTGCCAATTTGATCGGCCGCCATATATGATAAAATCATCAGAAGATGTAAAACTTGATCCCAAAGTGATCCGAAGCACTTTATATCACATTAAATATACTATACATAGTTGAGTTCCCAATTACCCTTCATAATTATCCAAGAGACTGTGTCTGCCCGTTGGCTTTTTCCCCCAGACTTTTCACGGTGGCGTAGGTCCTCTCACGCTTTTGTCCACTTGGTCAGTGTCTGTCGAATGTGCATCACCATATTTAATATCCACCTGTACAAAGTCAGTCAAGAAACAATGCGGTGTCCACAAGTCTGACTTACAGCAGTCGTTCGGAGAATGCCATTATATGTCATGATCTCCTCTTCGCTTCCATTAGGCGAATATCCACGAATCTCAGTCTGTGTTCTGCTTCGGTGCATATCCTTGAGATGAAAAGACGAGACGCCAGCTGTGCCGTTTCCATAGCGACTTGGCGTGTTGTAATTTCCAGTGTCATTCGTACTCTTGCCGGAAAATAGACGAGGAAACATTCTGCGAAACAGTGGACGAAGCGCAGGGCCACAACAAGCAATGATGGCGAGATTGACTTCGATGCTACTCAGAGTGTCACCAAGCGAGTGCCTAGAGTCGTATCCTTTGATGTAGAACTTCTTATACAGTTCGATCACACGAAGAATAGCGACGATCGTTACTCTGACTGAGGGTTAGTAATTGTGAATCAGGTGCTCGTTACATACTTACACGCCGCCCATGAGAAACACCACGATTAAACCTAGCTTCGCAGCTATCCGCATCTTGAGACCTATGAAAATCCAAAACGGAATCAAAAGTACAAGAACGTCTGTAATGATTGTGATGATAGCCGATGAGATGTAGAACACTGGTCCATCAATCTGACGCTCTGGCTTTGTAGACAGGTCCCAATAAGCATTGATAGGAATGGTTTGGAATACCACAGTCAAGAATATTGCAATCATCAAGGCAACATTGAATCCGTTCAAGCCATAGATGGCCCATTTGATGCCACGGTTATGGCCTCCAAGTCGAAGAAGGAAGAAAAGAATCGATGACTTTACAAGAGCCAGGATAGGGTTGTAAAGAACCTGCATTATCCAGTTGTAAAATAAAACAGGCTCGATGTCATAATTCTTGGGAAGATCTTTCGTATGGAAGCCGATGTATTCGTATCTGAAGACTATCAAGGATGAGTGCTCGGTCTTGGGGAGGTAATGCAATGCATACAGTACTCACAGTAGTAATAGGGAACATGCAGGCCGATGGAAAATAGCTATGTCGATCAGTTGTCAGAACGATCTGATCGGCGCGGGATCCTTACCATTGCGACTGTGACGAACCAGTCATCTAAAGCCAGTCAGTCAAACCAAGAGATCTCACGCAAGGATGCAGCGTAGCCACGAACTTACCGATTCCGATTTGCTTCTTACTAAATCTGGAGTACATGCGGGCACTCCATGTGACGAAAGCAAGAGACGTCATGAGAAAAATAATCGCAATTCCAGTCTGCTGTGTCGAATTCGTTGGTATTTCCGAGACCGGCACATAACCACGTCGAAATACCATGTTGCCAGCTGTGCCGCTGTCATTTTGGTCCATTTTGGAAGCCTCGAAGATCAATTGAGTCAGAGAATGGCACCGTCAGCGGTGGGGAAATTACTATATAAGATAAGATGTGGCAACCAGTGCATGGAAGCAGCCACTTCGTCAGTAATTTGGGCATTCCAAACGGCTTCCAGGTCAGCAGCGACGTGGCGCGAGAACAATTACCAGGGGTCTGCTTCATCATCAACAGGGGCCAAACTCTAAATCAAAAGGTCATCCGCCACCATAAGCCCTAGTAGGTCATTGTAGGGATCCTACAGGCTTGAACTCTTGGCTGAATGGTTTAGTGTTCTTTAGCGACCTCTGCGCCGTCCGCGGCAGCCGCAGCTGGAACCGGGATGAGGGGTTACCCTTGCTTCGTAGGGTTGTGTTTGTTGGTTCTAGAGGCTTTTTGCCAACAGGGAATTTGATCCGTAACAGGGGACAGATTCTGGGCCTTCGTTGTGGCGCCGAAAGAATCATGGTTTGTGGTATCTTTCCCAGCTTTGCAATTAAAAGTTGGACTGGTTAGTTTCTAAGAGCATTAAACTCGCGGCTATAATGCCCGAAAATGAAAGGCCAATATAGCTTCGGTAATTCATCACCCTAAAACTATCGGCTAGCCCTCTCCCCATCTTTCAGCGTGGCTGTTTTCTCCACTTCTTCAACCGATGTCTTTACCGGGAGGCCGACCCCAGAATTTCATTCTTAGATCCCTGATCTACTTTAGTCCCGCCAACCGGATGAGATTCCAGTGTCATGGCTACTTGGCATCAGAAGCACAACCAACACTCTAGAAGTTTGGGCACTAAATCCCTCAGGGGAGGACGCCAGCCCTCAGGCCTCAGTCCGTGCTTCAATCAATGTCTGGATGACAGTTCCTGCTACAAGATTAACTTCAAGATAAATTAAACGATCAGATGACATCTTGAAGTTTGATCCATCTCAGGATACGACTTATAAATCCTGTACTAAGACCGTAATGAGTTCTATGCAACCGTTGCAACGTTGATTCTCCTGCATGTAATCTCTCGGCGATGGCTAGGTTCTTATTGTACATCCTCGTCTATATTCCTGACTCATTCCCTGTTGCAGCCGGAGCTGATTTGTTGGATATGCTGCATGACGCAGGGGTTTCTTTGTGCCGCGATATCCAGTTCAGGGTTGCATTCACCCCAGCTGCATAAGCTTAAAGACCGAAGAACGGTGACAATTAATAGTTCTATTCCATAGGCCATGTTGCAACGTAAGACCCTTGATGGTACAATCCTTTACCAATTAGCCCTTGATCCAGCTGAATCTTGCATTACCGAGACGTTCTACAGGAGATTACCATGCGCTGACAAAGCTGCATGCATAACGCTATCTCCTATCCACCTAATACTCATAAATATAACTCACTCTTGTCACATTTCAAGTTCTACTAGTTGACTCAGGCACTGTTTCGTGTGGTGGCTTGCATACTGTCACCTTCCTCCTATCGTTCTCCCGCTATTCCCTCACACTCGCAAAACAGGCGCCATGCTGATCACTCCCAGCCTTTTGGGCAGCCTCCTCGCCCTACTGGCCTCTCAGAGCGGCGCAGCCTATGCTGCTGACTCGGAGCAGGCCAGTGAAGTCGGCGAGACTGTCAAGGGTAATTACTTGGCTGAGGAGACGTTTCAGCTCACGGACGCTTCACTTCCCCAGATTGATGAGATCGATCCCGATCATGCCTCCCTTTTCTACCCTGAGAATTCATCCAAGCGTCGAAGTCTAAGTTCTCGTACTGCCACGAAATGCAAGACTTTCCCCGGAGACTTTCTCTGGCCCAAGGAGCCCGTTTGGAAGTTGCTTGACCTGATCACTGGTGGCGCTCTTGTCAAGACTGTTCCCATTGCAGCGTCATGCTACGATAACCTTGGCGTTTACGACAAGACTCGATGTAGTTATGTCACTGACAATTGGTCCAACTCCTCTCTGCAGTAAGTCAGCCGTACACCCCTCTACCTATTCTGTAGCTAACCCTGTCAAGTATCGCCGACCCAACCTCAGTCATGTGGCCCTTGTACCAAGGTCGCACATGCCAACCGGGCGAGAACGTCGTAGGAAATTGTACCCTTGGTGGCTACCCATCCTACGTCGTCGAAGCGCAGAACGTTGCCCACATACAATTGGCCGTTAACCTTGCCCGGTCGCTTAACATGCGACTGGTGATCAAGAACACGGGCCACGACTTTAACGGGCGATCTGCTGGTGCCGGCGCCTTGTCGATCTGGACCCATCGCTTCAAGGGTATCCAGTTCTTCAAGATCTATAAGACCAAGTCTTACAGTGGACCTGCCCTTAAGGTTGGAGCTGGTGTTATTGGCTCTGAGCTTTACCAGGCAGCTGATAAGTATGGTGTCACTGCGGTTGGCGGTGAAGGTTTGAGCGTGGGCTTCGCCGGAGGATATCTAGCTGGCGGTGGGCACTCGCCCATGTCCCCTCTCTATGGAATGGGTGCCGATCAGGTAAGAACCTTCCATTGGCATAGACTTGATGACACACTGACACGACATAGATTCTCAGCATCGACGTCGTAACTGCTGATGGCCAGTTTGTTACCGCCAACCAGGATGAGAACACCGACCTATTCTGGGCCCTCAGCGGCGGTGGCGGAAGTACATACGGTGTCGCGACCTCATACACCGTCAAGGCATACCCCAAGATTAATGCCTCCATCATGACATTCTCTTTCGGCACCAGCGATTCAGTCTCCTATGATACCTTCTGGAAGGCTGTGAAAGCTTACTGGAAGGCCATTCCTACTTTCAATGCTGCCGGCAACTATGAGTACTGGGGTGTCTTTCATGGAGAAGGCGACGCACTTATCTTTTCTTTCTTCCCCTGGTTTGCGCCCAACCATACTCTTGCTGAGTTAAAAACTTTGACTGCGCCTCTTTTCAAGACCTGGAAGGACCTTGGTATCGAGCCCGACGTTGTCGCGTCTGAGCATGATAGTTACTATGGAGCTTGGTCGGCCGGTTTCCCTCGGGAGGTTGTCGGCGGGGCTAAGACTAAGACTGCTGGTCGTCTCTTCCCTACGTAAGGACTCCCCTCACATGATCGTGTTGGTTATAGCTAACTGTTTCCTTCTTTAGTGAGAACCTTGTAGATCCAGCCAAATTCGACAAGACCTTTGATGCACTCAAGAGTCTTTCTGATAAGGGTGGACAGGTGATTGGGTTTGGTATCACCGGAGGCCCAGGCCCTTACCCCGACAACGCTGTCAACCCTGCTTGGCGAGGTGCTGCTATGTGGGCCATCTCTGTCATTAACTTCCCTGAGGGCAGCTCCTGGGATGTTGTTGCTGAGAAGAGTAAGACATTGACAAACGATTGGATGAAGCCGTGGAGAGATGTGACACCTGGCGGAGGCGCATACGCCTCTGAGGCTGATGTGACTGAGCCTAACTTCCAGCAGTCCTTCTATGGTGCTGATAAGTATAAGAAGCTTCTTACCATTAAGGATAAGGTCGATCCTTATGGTCTGTTTTATGCGCTCCAGGGTGTTGGTAGCGAGCGTTGGTATGTCACTGGCCAAGTTCCTGGTGTGCCTACCCAGAATGGTCGTCTCTGTCGCGTGTAGATCGAAGGTCACGATAGTTGAAGGAGGAGGATCAATTCAATTGTGCCGGTATAGTAGAGAAGATGGCGTTTGATATAATTCAGAAGATGGCGTTTGATATAATTCAGAAGATTGGCCTAAAAAACCGGACCCTGAGTGATCACGAAACTTGTTCCTTAATATTCTGATTGGGTGCCATGTCACTCACCAAAGGGCGACAACATCAACATGCCAAAAGCCCGGGCCAAATTTATGCGGTCAACAAACAAGTACAAGTCTTCGCATGAAGGATACAACAGAAAACAGCAATTATGCCGAAATATCATTCGTCTGTCTCATAAGCGATATCCACCATAATGGCAGGCTATGCTTATTCTGCAGCCATGCGCAGCGATTTGCCCTAAAAGGAAGCTGTACCTTGCTTGTTTTTAAAATTAGAGTGAGAAATCTGATGTGATCGACAGCTGACAACATAATCAACTGACGTATGAGAGGCTGTGGAAAGAAGTTAAGCAATGCAGATCGCAGGCTGTGCCTACATCCTCTCGGGTACAAAAGCACGGGCAGAAACGATGCCATAGCTTCTAACAAAAGTCGGCGATCAAATTTACGAGATTAAGTTCATCATGATCACTCAAGGCCTCGTCTGGCCCGAGCTTGGCCTTCTTCTCAACCCTGTCTATGCGGGTACCATTCGTCAATCAGCACTAAAGTTAACCGTCAAACACGAGGGTACCCTTGACCCAGCCATCAACACCGACTTTCCAGATCCATCAATCATCCAACTCGAAGATGGATCATGGATAGCTGTCGCAACAAACGGTGGTCCGCCAGACAACTACCGAAAGCTTCAAGTCGCCACAGCCAAAGATCTTCTCGGCGAATGGACCTCACTGCAAGAAGATGCCCTTACCGATAAAGGCTGGACAACGGGCGAGAACACCTGGGCGCCTGATATTCGCCGCATCGGTAGTGAAGACGGTGTTCTCTTTGAAGCGCCAAACATCGTACGTCTTGGCAACGGGAAATACGTCTTGTTCTTCAGCAGTCATGATTTTCGTGATCCGCTGCATAATGTCAAGTATGCTTATGCAGATAAGCTATCTGGTCCTTATACGCGTGCGGAAGAGCCCTTGATTGCGGCGCCGGACTTTGGGCTTGATGCGCCTGGTGGAGCCACGAGTAGTGAGGCGGGAGATACCTTGGTCTTTCATGGATGGTGTCCTGATAACAAGAATAATCGATGTATGTATAGCGTTGAGCATGAGTATGAGTATGAGTGAGAGACTGGGACCACAGGTTATGAACACTGGAATGCTTATTGTCTTTCAAAACCGTTGGTCAACGGGGACCGTGTCCGCCAAACAAAGTTTGCCTTGAGCCGCCCACACTTGATGCACGCATATCAACTGGCAAAAACAACATCATCGTCGCGGGCCAATTGACAAGCAAAAGATATAATCCAGGGAAATATCGACCACGCCAGGAGTCGAACCTGGAATCTCTAGAGAGTTCGGGAGCTGGAAACCGAAATCTAGCGCCTTAGCCATTAGGCCACGCGGCCGGAACCGTTGATGATTGGCTCGCTTCTGGCAGCCCTCAAGTTCTCGACGCGTCTCAGCGCGTGACAAGACGAGGAATAGGGTAGTTGACCTCGATGTGAAGAGTTCTGTTTATTCTATACTACCCTCATTTATAAATCAATCAAGTTAAAGGCAGTGGAATTTATCTTATATTTAGTATGCTGTTTTTATCTCTTTAGTTTATGCATTTGAAATGATTTCTCACTTCAATACAATGCGAGATCGCTTAGTACGAAGGCACATACAAGTTCAACCAGCTTTCAAACCCAACATCCACGCTTGCCTGTTGAAGGCAAACCCTCGTCCCAGCACAGCTTCGCCAAGTCTATTTAGCCTCCTGAATCTTCAAGACCTTCTGCACACTCGGACGCTTGCGCATATTCTCAGTCCACTTCTTAACATGCGGGTAATCATCCTGATTAAACTCCTCGTCCGGGATACGCGGCTCAGCTGTATTCTGCCAAGTGAAGAACGCGACATCCACATACGAGAGCCGACCGCCCAAGAACCAAACGTTCCCATCCCCATCAGGCTCCTGGTTCGCCAGATGGGCTTCCAGCACGCCGGTTACGCGATTGACCTCTTTGACATAGCGCTCCCGAGCTTCAGGAAGTGGCTGGTAGATAATGAACCACATCGCCTGCCCGTAATACGGTCCCTGGCCGGTGGTCTGGAAGAAGAGCCACTGGCGAGCGTGGTAGGCTTCAGCCGTGCCGGGTGTGAAGCTAAGTTTGTTGTCTTTGTCGTAGGTCTCGGTCAGGTACTCGATGATGGCGCCGGATTCCCAGAGAGTGAGGTTTGTGTTTGGGTCCTGAATAGAAGGCAGTCTCCCGTTGGGGTTGATGGCAACATACTTGGGGTTCTTGACGTCGGTGAGAGGGATGATTTCTGTCTCGTAAGGGAGTCCGAGTTCCTCGCACAGGAGGATAATCTTGCCAGCATTGGGTCCATGGATTCCCAGCACTTTAATAGGCTTCATTTCTGCCATTGCGATAAAATGCGAATGGTATGATGGTAGATGGAAAGGGCACAGATGTGAATTGTAACTGACTACGAAAGTCCTTGTAGAGATGATAGAGTGTTGAATGAGCTTTTTCCTATGGGAGCTGCATCGCTTTAAATACATGACTGCCCCTTCCACCCAACTTCACTACGTCCAACAGACTCAACACTATGCATGAGCGCGGAGGGGACTGACAAAGCAACCAAACACTATTATAACAAGTGATTAGTCAAGTTGCGATGAGGTTCGAGGGTTCGTCATGACTTTCCGCATGTAAGCCTGCTTCCGCGGAACTGGTAGTTCCGATTTGATTGGCTGACTTATCATGAACAGCACAACAAAACTCCCGACTCCGAATTGCTTTACAGATTTACTACTTTTATGGATTTGCTGTACTGAGTTCTCTGATGTAAAGATAACTTAAACTTTGGGACAGACCGATATGAATTGCCTTTACCTAGTTATCAGAGCGATGAATTCAATGCGGTGTGATGAAGCCATTGCAGCATGACAGCTCATGCGAATCATCCGCAACCGCCACAACCATGCGTATCCAGTCTAATACACATACGCAAACCTTACAAAAGTTCCAATATTATTATTCAAAGATCATTGTAAAAACTCTTCTCATTTACGAGGTCCTGCTCGTCTCCGAAGACTACATCCGATGGCCCGACTCTGAACCGAGACAGTCCCACTCTCTCGGTTATGGCGATCGGAGTCCGACTCGGCTGAAGTCATCATCTCGCAGGAAACTCAATTGGAGTCCGTCAAATGGCATGCGACTGAATAATATTATCAGTCACGACACTGGCCAAATTCGAATATAAATACGACAACCGCCATCTTCTTCATGCCAAGAATTGAATAATACTCTGCAGACTGACATTCCAATCAACGAGTCTTCAATTAGCAATGTCACGCGTCGCTTCGCTATCACGGCGTCATCTTCTCACCTCCCTCAATCAACAACCTAGACGCTACTTCTCAGCTACCATGGCTCAAGCAAAGGATACCTGGTCTGCAGACCAATATGTCAAATTCCTCAAAGACCGTACTCGTCCTTCTACAGATCTTCTAGCCCGCGTTCCCAACACTTCTCCCAAGCGCGTCGTGGACGTTGGCTGCGGCCCCGGCAACTCAACCGCCGTGTTAGCCGAGCGCTATCCCAACGCTCACGTCTCAGGTTTCGATTCCTCAGCTGATATGATCAAGAAGGCGAAACAAACTCTTCCGAATGTTTCGTTTGAGGTCGCTGATCTTTTGACCTACAAACCTGAGGAACCTGTTGATGTGCTTTTCTCAAACGCTGTTTTTCAATGGTTGCCTAATGGACAACGTATTGAGATTGTGAGGAAACTTCTTGAGCATGTTGCGCCAGGTGGAAGTCTCGCTTTTCAGGTCCCTTTTAATCTTCAAGAGCCTAGCCACGCTTTGATGAGAGAGACAGCGGATACACCCAACATGCCTTGGACGGAGAAACTCAAAGCCGCCAACTACTCCCGAGACCAGTTTCCTTCACCAACTGAGATCTGGGATGGGTTGAAGCATTTGTGTTCTGATCTTGATATTTGGCAGACGACTTACATGCATGTTATGGAGAATCACGAGGGGATTGTTGAGTGGGTTAAGGGCACTGGTCTTCGACCGTATCTTGATCCGTTGTCTGAGTCTGAACAGGAAGCCTTCGTTGAGGCTTATCTGAATAAGCTGAAGAAGGGTTATATTGCACAGAAAGATGGGAAGGTTCTCTTACCGTTTCCTCGGTTGTTTGTTGTTGCGACGAAGGCATAAATATGGAGGGGAAGGATTGTGTGTATTACTGTAGACAAAGGAACTCTTTACGAAAACGAAATAAAGCATGAGGCATACTTGAAAATTTGCTGCATGATTAGGAGCAGGGTTTGATCGTGTGATTGGGCCAAGGAATGTATGCGGTAGCCGCCGTGGCTTTAGGACTTATCATGATGGATGACGCGTGGCCAATAAGCAAGATTTGTTTCACACATTGCATACTAATCATTATGCAACGCAGGCGCTAGAACAAAAAAAATGCACATTGAAATGGCGGTGTCTGTAGGCTGTATTGAATCTGATTGCCTTAATCTGCCTTGGGCACGTAGTCCGCCGCAAGGCAATTCCCATAAGCCTCACAAGCTTAAAAATGATGCCTGTGCCAAGGGACAGGTTGCCATATTGGAAATTCACTTCGGTCCACTGAAAAGAATGGATGTAAAATCATAGCAGATACAGGGGAGTATGTCCAGTATTATCGAAATGGAAACCAGTCCTCTCCTGGCGGAAAGCAACACTGATGAAGTCAAGAGAGTCCGGGATGAGGCCAAGAGCACCTTGCAGCAGAAGTATCCGACTCTCGTTGACATGGCTGCCATGAACATACTGAAAGTCTTTGGAGCTATGAGAGAGGCACGGCTGGAGATTGCCGAACTATGCATTTCAATATCTTTTCCTCTTGTCATTCTACAATGCCGTTCTTTAACCAATCTTCTGGCATCTCTGTCTGCATTCGACGATTATGGAAAAGTACCCGAAAGAACGTGGCATTCACGGAATCTCTCTATGCTGGGCAACTTGGAGAATGGATTTGGCTACCGGTGGGAATATGAATGGCGTCTTGTGTTCGATCGATGGAGGAATCAAGCCAAGGATCATCAGTGGCTCAATGATAAGATTGGTGACTTAAAGGGTAATGTTGCCCACATTCGGCCTATTTTTCTCTCCATCAAAGAGGCCTTTGTGCAGATTGACCGAATGGCTGGGACGTCTCTGGTGGACTTGTTGTCGGACATCCAAGACGCGTTTGACATGTTCGAGCGTAAATTGGCGGAATGCGCGGTCAAGGCCGATGAGTTGCGTGTCGAGCAAGGTAAGCTTGATTTGACATACTCTGGCTCTTCTTTCGTCAGTTACTGACTCGTCGCCAGAACGTCCCAAGCATCTCTCACCGTTCGTCAATTCTTTTAGCGCCCAATCATGGTCGAGCGGCTCCAACATTCCATCCGGCGGCATTACCCAGAGGACATCATTCGGGAGAGATGGAAATAATGCTACAGTCCATGTGGGCAATAGTTCTACTAAGACTAAAGAGAGGCGATTGACGAAGCTACGGCAGCGCTTTAGCATCAACCCTGACGCGCGTGAAAATCATTGGACAAGTCTCTTTGGACTTGCAAAATCACCCGTTGTCGTGATCCTTACCGCCGCAATGCCACTAACCATCTGCTCTACCATACTATGTGGACCTCCGGACGCCGTACCCGCGAAAGACAGCAACTTCTTCTCGACGCTGAGTCAGTTCATCTCATCACTCGCAGGACTGTACGTCATCGTAAAACCGCTATTCAGCAGAAACAAGAAGGACAAGATCAAGACGAGCTTTCCCAAGACCTTCTACACGATGCTCGCACTGTCATTGCTGACGAGCCTGACAAGCGCGGTTATATACGCTTGGAGCCCAGCGGCTAGTATCCCGCTGGCATACGTGTCTGGACTGACGCTCAATATTGCGACACTACTGATCATTCAGGACTCGGGGAATCAGATCAAAGAGAGTAATAGATACAATGAGGACTTGGTGTTTGCTGTCAATGAGTTGGAAATGGAACTGGCGGAGAATCGGGCTGAGAGATCGTAAGGAGCATATGTTAAGTAGGAATTGATGTCAGCGGAAACAAAAAGTACTTAACTAGTTTAGTCAATATGCACTGAATTATTCCATCGTTTATCACTGACTGGAGGAAAGAAGATGGCCTTGATCGCAACTTGTATGTAGCAAGCGAGATATGCATCTACCGAAGCACCACCGAAATTTCTGCACGTGTCGCGTCCGGAGTTTGCCATTCCTCCCCGGACAACATCCCAATCCATCAACAGCACTAATAATCCTGCATGGCAGAACGAGAAGAAAACAGTCCTGCCGTAGAGGCACAAGGCTCAGATGAAGGACCTCCTTCAAAGAGACAAAGAGGCTTCATCGCTAGACAGGTAAGCTTTCTCCCGTCACCACGGATGAGATGACTCAAACACGATAGGCATGTGAATACTGCCGTCAGAAAAAGACAAGATGTGATGAAGATTTCCCATGTGGGCTTTGCAAGTCCCTCGGTCTTCAGTGTAAGTTCACCCAAAGAAAAGCAACGCGGTGTGTCTCATCCTCCCTCACCGAAACGCCAACACTAACAGTATCAGGAATGAAGCTTCTCTCGGCATGATCGTCAACATCCTCCGTCGCATCGAAGGTAAAATCGACGATTCAAAGCTTGACTCAAACCCTACAGAGAATCACCGCTCAATCGCCGCCGCCTTACGCCCTTTCAACCCTAGATCTCCCGCAAACTCAAGCGAAGTCCTCGGCGTGCCGTCCTTTCTCCGCCAGGAAACCATCGATTCGCCAGCGGCACCAACTGATCCAAATCCCGCTATTTCCTTCAGCGCGCATCAAGTGCTCTTCTGGCCAGCCATTCAGTCCGCGCTTCCTGAATCTGTAAAGTTAATGTGTCAGATGCAAGGCGGTACATACTCAACACGCCTCGAAGCTTCACGGCCGAAGCTTCCGCATGCTACGTCGGTGGATATATCATCGGACTGGCTGTCTAAGCTAAGTATTGCGACGCTGAAACAATTATCTGATGTTTATTTCACGACGTTTAATCTAGCGAATCCTATCTTGGACCAAAAGACGTATTTCCAGCGCACGCTTGGTGTTGCTATTGATGGCAACTTTGGCATTTGTATCGAAAGCTGTATAGTCCTTGTTGTTATGGCTTTAGGGTCAATGGGGCAGAAAGCGCTACAAGAAGCTGGGTTTGCTGGGACGCCGGCGTCGAGTCCGTATGTTGGACGAGACGCCGAGATGCCGGGGTTGGATTTTTTCAATGAGGCGAGGAAACGGTTTGGCTTTTTGATGTGTGAGCAGGGTCTTCAGGCTTGCCAGTTCTATCTTCTATCAGGGTACGTTCACTTATGTAGGTTAGGATGACAGCTGACATTGACAGATTGTTCTACGCCGAGGCTTTGAGACCCATCGATTGGTGGGCCATGCTCAGCAAAGCAAGCGCATGCAGCGCCTACTTCTGGAACAAGTAAGCGGCCTTATAACATATATCAAACCCATCTAACTCTCCTAGCGTATCCCGAGATCGCGATGAGTGGATGCTGGACATGCAATCCCGCCTCTTCTGGATAACAAGCATGTTCGAAGCCGTCCTATCACAAGAACTTAACCTCCCTCCCAGTAATTCCCTGCATCTCGAGGAACACATCGCCTTACCAAAGTTCATCTCCGCTCAGGACATAGCATCATTTGGATCGTTTCGATATCCAGGTGATGACCCATTCTTTCACTATCATTTCTTATCGCAGCTTGCGCACCGACTTATCTTGACGAGAGCGAGGAATAGTTTGTTCCACTTTAGTAAGCTTTGAGGTCCGTCGTGATAGCAAAGGATGAGATACTGACCAAGGTAGATGCTACTGCGGATTATCCGCCTGAACCTGTTGAGGATGAACTTATCAGACAGTTGGAGCAATGGAGGGAACGACTACCGCCTATGCTTCAGTTTGATCCAAAATCGCCTTTGACACAGGCCGACTCTCCTTCTGATGCGTTGGTGACGGCTTGGCTACATGCTCGGTATTTTGTAGCGAGATATCACATCGGTCGACCTCTACTGTAAGTACATGTATCTAGTAGACCTCAGAATACTGACCTTGAAAGGCACCGGGCCCTGGAAAGACCAGCATCTCTAACCGAAGGACATCTCCGAAAATGTCGAGACGCTATAAGCGCTGTTCTCGCCTGGGCTTCCGTAATTCAAGTTACCGACACAATGAGAAGCTGCAATCCTCTCAAGTTCTTCGTCTGCAGCCAGTAAAACTCCCTATCACTCTCGCTTATAGCATTTCTAATCAGTTCCCAGAATATTCGGCCAAATATGCGTCATATACGCTCTTAGCGTCTCGCCATACCCCTACGTCCGTGACATTGCATCAGATGTCAACAAAAAATGGACAAACTTCGCTCTGAGTTATCTCGAAGCTGGAGCATTTTATAGTCCGGCAATAGAGCAGGATTTTAAAATAGCCAAGATTCTTTCTGAGGATATAGGAAAGATATGAGCGTCATCGCATAGGTAGATCAGACTACTTGCATGGTTCGGCTTCGGCTCAGAAAGTACATGTAAATCCGTAAACCTGTCGGTTTTACGTCATTATCATCCCGTTGATCGCTATTGGACTCGGCGTGTTCATCGGACTTTAGACTATTGTGGACCGAGTCGCGTCTCGGATCGCTAGCCTCTTTTCTGCATTCTGGAGTTAGTGCCTATGACGCGAACATCTCTCAGTTTCCACCGCCGGTACAACTGCAATGCCGAACTTCCGTAGTCGTTTGCATATATCTACACGTAACAATTGCGATATTCATTGTAAAAACCATACTATTCAATTATCCTGTCTTTGGTAAATCTCACAAGTCATCAAAATGTCGCAAAATGGTCTCGCCTTCAACTGCGCCGTCATCACCGGTGGAGGCGGCGGTATCGGCCGTGCACTAGCCGAGTATTTGATCTCCAAGGGCAAAAAGGTCCTTCTTGCTGGAAGAACTGAGTCGAATCTCAAGTCGACTACTCAGGAGATTGGTGCTGCGGGTTATTATGTTCTTGATACGGGCAAGACAGCCGATATCCCCGCCTTTGTCAAGAGAATCACTAGCGAACATCCCGAGCTTGACTGTCTTATCAATAACGCTGGTGTTCAGCGCCCAATTGACGTTCTGAAGAACGACGATTTCCTCGAAAAGGCCGACCAGGAAATTGACATCAATATCCGCGGACCAATGCATCTGTCCCTCGCGTTAATCCCTCACTTCAAAACCAAGCCCAACGCGCTCATCGTCAACATTACCAGCGGTCTAGCCTACATTCCCTTCTCAGTCATCAACCCTGTATACAACGGCACCAAAGCCTGGCTGCACTTCTTCTCCATGAATCTCCGCACTCAACTGAAGAACACCAACATTCGCGTTGTTGAGATTGCCCCGCCCATGGTGGAGTCGAATCTTCATCGTGAGAGGGAGAATCCTGATGATAATAAAAAGGAGCATGCGCCGCATACATTGACGATGGAGGAGTTTATGGGAGAGATTGTGCCCAAGTTTGAGAAGGGTGATGATACGATTGGGGCGGGTATGGCGGCTAAGGCTATTGATACGTGGTATGGAGCTTTTGGGGGACTGTATGAGGGTGTTGCTAAGGACTATAAGAGTGCCCTGTGAGTGGCAACCAGGACTAGGTCAGAAAGTACATCAAATGGTAGGCCACCGAGTAGGTTGCAGGCCATCTTACGAGCCCACCATTCTAAACAATTCGACCATTATCAAATTTCGCTTATCCAAGAGCTCTTGTCTTCGTGCTTCATCCGTGGTCTCATCAAGTTCATCATTTACCTGGCGGAGGAAATAAAGACCTGCATTCAACCTTCTTTGGCGCCAGTTCCTCCCACGGTGTGCTGCCTGCTCCCTGGTCTTTCGCAGGGCCCTCGACTCTTCCTTCTTTTGAGACTTGTAGGTGTCCCAGAGACTAAACAGAAGGGTGATAATGCCAACACAGAGGGACACCATCTGGTCCAGTTCTGTAATATGAGTCGTGGTTCTTGGAACGAAGAACAGGGCGGAAACACCCGAGTTCGGTGATGGTATGAAGCTGGTTTCTCCTAACGCTCCCAATGGCGTGCTTATAGAGGCTAGAGAAGCATAAAGCAAGAGGGGGAGGCTGAAAATTGAAAGCAGCGTCAAAGACCGCATTGGGTTTCCATGTCGGGCGTCTTCTTGGGTGAGCTGGAGAGCCCTGGTGGATTGTAGTTGATTCTCCCACCGCACTGCCGAATCTACATCTATAGCCTGTCCCCTCAGGGCTGCCCTCACTTCTATTTCGAGCTCGGTATCGACCGACTCCATCTCTATTTCTTCCTCGGGCTCCTCGACTATGCCTAACCGTAGACTCATTATGAGACTACTGAAGACAGTAAGCCATACTGCTACAAAGACCACCAGCGACACCATGAGCTCGAAGAAATTGAAGAGAAATGGCCGTGTTAGATTGGTGTCCAATACACTCACTCCCCTCATTTGCGTGAATACAACCGCCTCAGTCGAGAAAGCCAGTAGGCCAACAGCAACGACAGCTAGTGTACGCTTCAGATGGCCGAAGAACATGGAGACGAACACCAGGAGGACGGCTATCGCAGAAAATGTTTCGCATACGTCGAGCGCCGCCTCTGCAGCTGCTGCATGCTTTACTACTTCTGAATCTGCGCTGGTAAAGAGATGCAGGATGGATTCATGATTTGAATTGCCAAAGAAGAGCATGTAGATAGCATGTCCTGCTGCAACACCTGGAACTGCTAAAACGGCAACTAGATCCGCGCTGATGCTATCTTTACGACGATACTCCGCGTTCAAGCACCAAGTGGTCACGACGGATACCACCATGCAGAGCCATGAGGCGATGTTTCCTGGGCCGTAGAAGGATGCCACCAAGGAGAAGCGTTCACCGGGCAAAGGCGTGTGTGTCACTCATAGTATCGACTAGGGCTCGCTTCGGGGCTTGTATTTTGCTGACAATTGATCAAAGTACGAGCTACCGAGATAAAACACCCAGAAAATGAAAAATAAGCGCCAGCCTTACTAGCACAATCCGGACATCGGATAAACTGAGGTTGCCGATACCTAACCCTTCGCTTTTGAGCACTACAGCTGTTATTGGCTGCAGACCTTGATTGGCGTGTACTTTATGCATTCTGCTGTCAAGGCATAAATGCCAAAAGTTCTTCATAGCGCGAGGTGTTGCAAGTTGTCATATAAAATTGGTAACTCTATCAACTTGTATATTCAAAGAATGGACGACGTGGCAACTGCTAGATCAACAGTCAATTTATCAAATAGAATTTGAGGATAATCATGAGATCTTACATTTCTCAACTATCAATCCTAAGCATACCTAGGCGGCTTCTCATCAGGATATCCACTCAAACCCTCATTAGGCCTATCCGCCGCCAACGGCTTCTCATTATCTCGTTGCACATGCGCAGGTGGCTCAACGCCCTGCTTCTTCCATTCCCGACGAGCAATCATATCGTCAACGCCGCGCATATCCTGCTTTCCCTTGTCGGCGATAGCTCTATTATCGGCGCTATCTTTGAGAGTTTCTGGGTGTCTAGGGTCGGTGTCGAAGACTTGGTCTGTTGCGTCGAGGGCTTCGCCTCGTATCGCGTCGCCGGCTCCGCGGATGCCTTTTAGGCCTGTCTTGACGTCGTCGATGATTTTTGACATTTTGATGGGTTTGAGGTTGTTGGGTAGAGGCTTGGCTTGCTGGTCGGTTTATATTCAATGTTGATGCATGACGTAACCGGGACATGACGTAGGGCTAGCTCGTCTCGGATCCTCGGAACAAACCTGATGTCACAACTATGCACCGTACACGCCATTGCTTACTCGAGATAAACTGGTTTTAAAGTGATTAGAAGGCATTTAAACTACAAAAAGAATTGCCTACCACGGATGGGAGTGGCTTGTATTATGTTATTTGCAGCAGGCTTGTGGCTGCGACCTTAAATCAGCAGACAGAACCTAGGGAATTTGCGCTTGCTTTGCTGGCTCTCATAATTATAGCCTTTTCTGAAACAATAATGAAGTCATGTGTAGCTGATGATATTGACTTAGGTGGTAATGCCATAATTGCCTGCCAGAAGCTGGATTTGATCGAGTTTTTCCAGTGCGTTGGCTTGATATGTGTTGTTGAGACATTGTAAGCGTTAAGCATCAATCAATCATTGACTATCAATTGAAGTTATAGTACCTATACAGATACAGTGGATGGATTTCTAAATGTATGATATTAAGATATCTGCAGTGTTCACACAGATGTAGAATTAATGAATAATGGGGCTTTCTTCGGTTGATAATTGTAGGTGGGAGGTTCAGGGAACGGAATATCACAAATCGCAAATAAACAGATCAATCATCACTATCCACCTCCGGCGGGGGAACAAGACAGGGATTCTATAAGGAACGTGCCTAAAAAAATCATTTCATCTTCGTATATAATCAGGCTGAATAGCTAGCCCGGAGTAAACCATAAGCTTAATAGACATAAGCGTTTTAATGAGAGGTAATCAAAACCAGAAAGGTAATTCGCAAAAGCTCAAAAAGCACTCTCCCACCGGAGCCCCCGCCGGAGATCTTTAGAAGCCACGCTTTGGCCACTTTGGCCGCTTTGACGGTGGGAGCCTTGCATCCTTGCCTTTAATGAATCGACAGACCTTCCCCGCAAATAGGTCACAAGAACGAACACCTTCCGTATTACCAGGATCTCAGTTGCCGGTTATCCGTGGCCGTACCTTTTTTCCCCCGCAAAATATTACAGGGTTCTCCAGGAAAGATACGTAGATCATGAGTATAGACTCTATTGTATAAAGGAGGTCATTTACATTAGATGTTATCGTAGAACAGCATCAATTCAATCACTCTCTTCAAGCACCTCTCATCAATGTGGATGATCAAAGCCTGCTCAGTCCTCGCCGCTGTCTGCACTGTAGCTGCTGATAGCGCCGGGCCCACGATCGACTTCTCCTCCAATATTGGCACTCCCAAGCACCTCGCATCAGGCATTCTGTACGGCATTCCTGACAACACGGACCAGATCCCAGACAGTCTTCTCTCTGGCTTCGGCTTCAACTACTATCGTGGTGCAGGTGCCCAGGTCTCTCATGGATGGAGCTACAATGAGGCTAGCTTTCAAGAGCGTTTCGCCAGTGCGCACAACAACTACATCGTCACGCGTCGCCATAATGGCGGCTATGTCTTGTTGTTGAATGACCTCTGGGGCTTTGACTGCTCTTCTAACAACAGCACCTCACCGGGTCCAGGTGATAATGGTGACTGGTCATCTTATGACAAGTTCGTCCAAGCCATCATTAAAAATATCAAGAAATACAAAATGCAGCAAGGCTTGGTCATTGATATCTGGAACGAACCTGAGGGAGGTTGCTTCTGGGGTCGCAGCATTGACCAGTGGCTGCAGATGTGGGGTCGCGGCTGGCACCAGTTCAAGTAAGTTGAGGACTTATCTCTATTCACCACGTTGATCATATGCTGACTATCCAGTGATGCTTTCGGGAACAAGGTGTTGACATCCGGACCAACTCTCGCCGGCCAACCAGGAACAGACAATCCCTGGTGGACAGAGTGGGCACAATTCGTCAAGAACAACAACTCCATCCCTGACCAATACGTATGGCACGAGGAAGGTGGTTCCGGCTCCGACTTTGAGTACAGCTACGGCGTCTTGCAACAGATCCTCAGCCAGTACGGTCTTCCCCAGCGCCAAATCAACATTAACGAGTACGCCACGTTCAATGAACAAGTCCCCGCCGGATCTGCATTCTGGATTTCTCAGCTCGAGCGCCGTAATGCTATCGGTCTTCGGGGTAACTGGCTCGGAGGCACCCAACTCCACGACTTGGCTGCTAGTCTCCTGTCCAAGCCTGATCCCTCCAACTACGCTTCTACAGGATACTATCCCAACGGAGATTGGTGGGTGTACAATTACTACTCTCAAAACATGACGGGCAAGCGTGTATCGACTTCTGTGTCTTCTGATGGTCGGTTTGATGCTTATGCGACGGTGGATAAGACAACTCGCACCGCCAGAGTATTACTTGGCTGCCATCCGCCTACAACTGGTACTTATATTGTGACATTCTCGGGTTTGAAAAAGTTGGGACTTCCCCGTTCTGGAACACTTCAGGTCAAGACCTTGAAATTCGCCGTGGGCGATGACGTGCACTATAGCCAGATGGGACCTCCTCAGGATTTGGGCAACTATGGTCACACTATCAGCAACTATCTGGTTACGTTGCCGTTCTATCAGACTGACGACGTGACTACCTACGCGTGGGAGTTTAAGTACTAGATGTATGTGTACATCCTGAGGTGTTGAAATCTTCCGTGGGGGACTGGTGGATGGCTAGCTTCTCATAGAAGCTGAGCGGTGAAGGGGGTTAACTGGTGATGGTGCAAGAGGGTGATGAAGAATTGGGTCAGATCATACCATGCAGGGTGGCAACCCTAGCTTAGGTTCAGCTAGCTAATAAGACTCAATTCACACGAAGGGGGAACGATCTAGTGCATAACAAGAGTATTAGTTGCTAATGAATCTGAAGGAGATGTTGGTAGATACATAAATCTGAAAGTTGTGAACTGACGATTGACTACGGCATAATCTTGATAAATCTGAAGTGTAATAGGTCTAACCTTACCCTGTATCTGCCGCGCCCCAATTGGCCCGTCGACTGTTACAACAGGCTAATGCCCACGTGGTAGCGCTCTTTGGCTGCCGGGGCTATCGGCATCAGTCAGCAATGACGCCAACGATTCAAGATGCGTTGTTTACAAACCTCAACTTGTTTCAAATCCTCAACATGCGCCGCCAAAGGCTAGAAAAATGGTCATTTTGACTTCTGTTAGAAAGTCACCAGCTTATTTATACTCAAAAACATACTGTCTTTGCTCATTGGTTTCTCTAGTGCAAGCGACGCCTGTCTCTTCGCGTGTTCGGGTAACTCATACAAGAACTCGCTTTCGCAACGGTCGAGTTGTGGTATCCTTGCCTATCATACAGGAAAAGAGCCATACAAAGTTAGCTCCTTCGTCGCCCTCTAGAGTCTCGTTGCCCCAGAAGACGAGGGACATTGTTGAAAGATGGTATCAAAGAGCTGTCGACTTGGCATCTGTCAAGACACTCTTACAGAGGGACGAGACAGACGTCGCAACGTACCCGGAGCTACAATGGGATGCTCAAGTCCGACATGGCTCCTCTCTTCACTATGAAGAGCAAAAGTTCATTGAGCTTCGCAAGTTGAGAATATCATCACAGGGAAAGGATGCGTTGCATCGCTTTTTAGACCTCCCGCCTGATAAAAAGGTTGACCCTAGAGATGTCCCTCTCATCGCGCTGGGCGGTTCAGGTGGCGGTTACAAGGTGATGCATGGATTTACTGGATTCATCTCAGCTGCCAAGAAGCATGGACTATGGGACTGTATCACATGGACTGCCGGTGTTAGTGGAAGCTGTTGGACTATTGCGGCTTACTACACCATTGCCCGACATGATGCTCAACGGCTGATCGATCATTACCTCACAGTGGCGAGTGAACTTGCGCACCCCATGAGCATCCATGCTTTGAACATGGTCGCAAGAAGTAAGAGAGGGGTTTACTTTCTGATTGGCCCTCTAGTCAGCAAAGCGCAGAAGAGTATCATTGGCCTGGGAATCATGGATCTTTACTCGACTCTCACAGCCACATATCAACTGCTATCAAGAGAGCCAAAGGGTAGACTGAGCAGAGCGACATTTCAGTGGTCCAAGATCTGGCATCGATCGGGTATAGATAAGGGTCTGGAGCCAATGCCGCTTCTTGCAGCGGTGAGACGGGTACCGAAGTACTCCTATGAGCCAAAGACAATATCTGCAAAGGCTAGGGATGTTAAGAAACAACCAACATCTCGACAGCTTGACTCTGCTGAAGGAAATGACCAAGCGAATCCAGCAGTTTCTGCGAGCAGACGGTCAAAGAAGCTCTTCCAGTATTTCGAGATCTCACCCCTCGAAGTCGGCAGTCCTGACCTCAATCGCTACGTCCCAACTTGGGCATGGGGGCGGACCTTCATCTCTGGGTATTCTGTGGATCGTCGTCCTGAGCAGTCCTTCTCACTTCTGTTGGGCCAGTGTACCAGTGCTCCAGCAGGACCTCTGGCGGAGTGTATCAAAGCCCTTCTTGTCACAATACCCAAGAACACAATAGTGGCGCGCTTGGTCACCACATTCAATAAATTACTCCAATCGAAGTATTTTGAGGGCTTTTGGGGAAATCCGATACATGCAGGACATGATCCGAATCCATTTTATGGACTTGAAAGACCGTTGGGGATGCGAGAGCATACTTCAGAGCACTCTATGTATATCTCACGAGTTGCCCACCAGCATCAACGAGGAATGCACAGTAGCGACAAATACATCTCCGATCCTGCAGCTTTGCCGCCGTGGGAAGCACAGGGACGCACAAGACTCATGGACTCCGGTATGGCAAACAATCTGCCAAATCATATTCTCGCTCGGCCAGAACGAGGCGTTGACGTTTTCATGTCTTTCGATGCGTCTTCGGACATTCATACTGGTGCAGCTGTCCAAAGACTACATCACTTCGCTGCTGACTTCGATATTGAACTTCGGGAAGTGACATGGGAGTTTCACAAGCCACCGCGGAATGAAGTCTTATCTTCAAGTGATGCGTTGGACATTGAATCTCGATACATAGATCACTACGCCAGAGTCTTCCATGGGACAAGACAGAGCGGGCAGGCGATATACATCATATACTGCCCACTCTTGCCAAATGCCTCGAACCCCGACTATAATCCTACCGTAAGTTTGGTATCTCTTACAGAGGTATATGCTGATTAGCCTAGAATGCATCGTTTTCAACCTCAACCAACCTCATGTGGACGCCAGACCAAGTCAAGAGTGTTCTTACGACAGCAGAAGCGAACGTTTCTAACTATGCTATTGATACCATAAAGCGGGTAGTAAGGAAGGTTTACGAATACAAAATGAAACATAGACTAGAGATACATGGGAGCGAAACCTAGATAAGATGAAAAGACTGTTTTAGACAACCTCATTCAGCCCAGCTCGTAAATACAGGGCCTTCACTAGACTTCCAGGATGAGGCTCGAACCATCCCTGACATTTTGGACATAAAGCACTCCTGACACTTCCTCTGAAACCGGCCAGTGTGGAAGTCTCAGAGCATCTTGGACATTGATATTCAAGCTCGAAAATACTCTCGTGTTCCTCAGCATGACGCCGCAGCTCCTCATCCACTCTAGCGTCAAAGGCTTGTCGTTCGGCATCTGTCAGTTCTTCTTCTACCCAATAAACGTCGTAGAAGCGCAAAGGTTCATCTTTATGCCCTAGAACGACAGGGCTCTCGATTGTAAATGTTCCATTATCTCCCCATGCACTTCCCCATGAGTTTAAAAAGGTTAGCGACTTGGGGTCGCAGCTCACCAACACAACGGCGTGGCCACCGTCATGTATTTTGTCAAAGTGAGGCGTCATCTTCGATTCATTAAGAACCGCAGTTCGCATTGTGGAGTCTTCATCGAAATGGTCATCGAACTCGTCCCAGCCCGTTTCCGATAACCCAAATGTAGCAAGTACTGGGCGACGCTGCAAGAGTGCTTGGCGAGCACCCTCTTCATCAACCTCTTCGAAGTGGAGGGGGCGGTACCAAATGCACGCATCTGACAATACCTCTGTGACATACTGGCCATCTTCCGTCTCTGGATAGCTAGATAGAATTCTATCCCGTATCTCGTTGAAGGAAGGAATGCCACCGGCTCTGGAGGCAATGCGGAGTAGTGCCATATGTATGACAGATGCAGCGGCATGCGCGTAACAGATACCCCTTTGCCCTTGGTAAGTGGGCCTACGTCGAATGGCAAGATGCTCGTTGTTGATATAATCGTCATGACGGATTTGGCCAACGATGTCCAACAGCGCATCTGCTGAACCAAATCGAGCAGAGAGCAGCAATGAACAGAACTCTTCCAATGCCATAACAGTGCAGACAGTGCAGAATAGGGCAACCTCTCCAGCTGAAGGAATTGTCCAACCAGCAGCAGCCAAGACAGGAATTGGATGTGTCAGTGCATGGATACGCGTCGAAATGTTGAAGAGCGTCTGGGTACCCTCGTGCCAAAGCGGATTGACCTCATAATGCAAGGCCCGCCTAGTGCTAGACCGATCGTCTGTGAGGTTGACTGTTGCAATCGATACACCCTCATTTCGAAGATCATCAGCGGCTGTTGACGGATTGCCATCTGTCGAAATACCATCCGACATAAGTACAAGTACGCGCCGTTTAGCTCCAGCCTTGCCTCGAAAGGCATGCATGGCCTTCTGTAGAGCATAGCACATTGGGGTTAGACCATACATGTACTGACCAATGGCGCCGAAAAGGCTGTTGTTATCATCTTCCGGCACATTTCTTGAATCACGGGCCTCGTGGTCTAGGCACTGGTTCTGCAATCGCTGAAGAATATCCACGACTTCAGAGATAGGACGAGGATTAAAATTCTCGAAATCTAATAGCCAGTTCGTTTGGATACGTCGGGCTAGGGCCAAAGCCTCAGATCTGTCGACTCTTGAGTCCTCAACCGATTCAGCAAACACTGATCCAGCCCTTAAACCAGCCAAGCCAGCAGTCACTGAGCTAACAGCCGCTGGAACAGCCGAGCCAGATACTGACCCAACCACGGTAGCAGCCCCAAAAGCCTGGCCGACCCCAGGTACGAGCACTGATGCGAGGCCGAGGACTGCGCCAAGACTTGAACAGCCTATTTGACTTGACAAGCGCAATGTATTCGCCTCTGCTTCAGGTGGAATTGCGTCAATGAATTGTTGCAGCTTATCAGGATGTAGCTTCAAATGCGCATCGACGATTCGAGCCTCTCGGCAAGTGAGCTTCGTCTTGACGTACTTTGATATGTATGATATGTTGTTCGCGTTTGCACGAGCAACGAGAAGATCATGACCAGAAGAATTGTTTCCGGATTCATTCAGCAAAGCATCTGCGATCCCACATAGGTCCGCTACTTGAGGGTTAAGATGCTCTTTGGACGTCTTTAGCCCAAAGACACCAACGAACATAAAGGCATTAGCATTCTGCTGGCGCTCTGCTTTTGCTAACTTGAGGGCCGCTCGGAGGACAGCTCTGAGTCGATCACCAGCTGGCTCGTTCGATTGACTTGGTTCCAAGGCATTGCGCATTGAGCCTGAAACGTCGAGCAGACAGCCGACAACAATTTGAGGTGTTGGGTCTGGCATGATCGATAATCCAGTCACCAGTTAAATTTTTGGCGTTGAGATGTTAAAAGTTCCTGATGGAAGAGATTAGTAATGGTAAGAAAAGAAGAAATATTTCCCAGCATGATAAATGTTGCCTTAGATCTTACCTCGTTGGTTGAGACGTCTAGGTATGCACATGTCGAGCGGGGGTTGAAAGGGACTTCCTCACTGGACGCCAGTCAGCAAATTGATGCAAGATGATGTGGCAGACGCACTCATTTCCCTCCGCAAGAGGCTTCTTAGATAGAGAGTGCTTCTCTGGTGTGTCTGTAGTATCTAGGCATTGCAACTCAGATATATACTGAATCTAATATAGAGCAATGCCTTCGTTTAGATATCGAGCATTATGGACACCGCGATCCATCCGTTTGCTATCAATTAAGCAGATAAGAATATCTACTACAATAAGTTACTACAATAAGTATACGAACCAGTGACCTCTTGGTGCTCGGGTATCAGATATCGGATTGCCGATCTATCGGCTTGATTTGATTTATCGAGCTTGAACGCTGTCCGTTTTATCCTTATTTCTATCAGCGAAACCTTGTAATTTGCAACAAAAAGCACTGCTCTTGCCTATGTTCCTGTGCCTCGCACCATTGAACCGCCTGGGTCAATTGATCTGATTTCATGACTATCTTTTAATTAACATGATTGTATATCTAGGCAGATGGCTAGCAAGCTAACTACAAAATAGCAAGCATAAAAACTGAAAATCTAAAAATACCTGCGGCGAAGCGACGTCTCCAACAATCAGTGGCCAAGTCGCGGGCCGGACACTTCCACATCGAAGCCGGTCGCCCAGATACTAGGCCAGAGAATCGGAAGTCCACAGATGAATTACCCTTGTTACACCCAAAGCATGAATAGGCCTAGAACCCAATAATTTGGCATTCCAGCAACTTTCCTATCAGCTCATCAACCTCTGAAGCTCGTCCAAAGGGTCGCCATCTACTTCTAAAATCGTTCTCGCTTCTACGGGCAATGGTTCGTAAAAGTCCGTATATATGTTAAGTGCTTGCTTAAGTCCAATATCACGCCCGAGAAACGCCAGAGTCTCGGCTGCAACCCTCTTCTGTTCTGGAGATGTCGCCGGCATGGCATGTATTGCCCTAAGCGGCCACACAAGTTTCACAGCATCGAAGAACGTCTTCGGTGACATCTCCGGCCCAGCTCTTGTGTCAAGGGCTCGAGATAATGTGTCCAGAACATTTTGAGCTGAGTTTTGCGTAACATTGATACACTGATTACGCGTCGACCGGAGAACATCCAAAGGGATTGAAAGCGGCCTTTGATGACTGAGAAAACAGGCCAGAGCCATCAAGAGACTGTATACCTTGATGCACGTACCAGCGTACAGATTACCCATGTACGTGTCAAAGAGACCAATGGCTGTACGGGGTGACTCTGCGAATGCCCTCAGTTCTTGTCGAGCATCACGAATCGATGCAACGATGTCGTAAAAGGCTATCCTTGCAGCATCGTAGTCGCAGCTGCTGAGAATTTTGAATATGCGAGCCTGAACCTGACATGCTTTGAAGATGAAGGAGGAAACATGAAGGACCATGGCTTCTCGGGGAAGCATCTTTTCTTTTATGATGACGAACCATTCTTCAAGTTCCTGGGGGCACTCGGTATTGCTGGAGAGACTATGGATTTGCTAAAGAGTGTCAGCTTTGAGAACCCTTGTCCGGGATTCCATACGCACTGCCATATTTAATGCCAGCCAAAACACAGTTCTACTTGTGGTCATCCTAAGCCATTCTGATCCCCGTAATTTGAGGATGCTGTACAAGCCCTGAGTGTGCAGGTTCCAAGTACGAGATTGGTCGGGTCTTTTCCCAGAACCAACAAGGAGCTAATAGCAGCATTAGTTCAAGCACAAAAGCAAGTAGTTGACAGGGCACAGAACTTGCCTCGTAGTTGGCGAGGATCCATATAGTGGCCAGAAGGTCGTCTCTATAGGCTCCTCCCGGCTGCGCCAGGGCAGAACGAACCGAGGTCAAGGTTTTGCCAAGCTGAGTGGTCAGTTCTTGATCATTTTCAATCATTGATGTGTTGTATTTGGCTGTCGGCTGTCGGAGGACAGTTACGTATGCCCTAGAGAAGAGATGGGTGGCTGATAGGAGGGGACCATCGCCGATATTTCGGTACATGTCATAGAAGAGCGGCAATGTCGAATAGACGTTGAGAAATATAGGGATGGAATGAAGTGTCCAGTGCTGATGCATTGATCTAGGCACAGAATCTGTGGCTTGGAGAGAAGAACAGGATAAAAGTGACGACGACGATGGGGACGGCGATGTGCTCTGTTCCAGGGTTCCATGATTCTTATCGCCCTTCCTGAAGTTCGTGGGGTTGAGTTGAGAGCGGAAAAGGAGCCCATCCCGATAGCCGGGACACTGAACACCATACTTGATACATCTGCGACATTCTGGCCGGGCCAAATCGCATTGAAGATGTCAATTAGAATACGCCAACAGAAATCAAGACAAGATTATCAGTTTGAGGGGTATCTTTGACGCATGTCTCAAGATAGAGGATTTAAAGCGGACCTTGACACCTCTCGACCGGCAAAGGTGACAGTCGCGACTAGGTTTACCCGTATTGGGCATTATGAGAGATAGTATTATCGATGATGACGGTGGCTCTGCCAAGAGATTTTGGGTGGATAGATTGAGGTATTGAAATGCGGGGCGTAGAGGCAACTTGGTTGAGGAGGACGTATGGTTTCTTATTTAGGAATAGCTATAGCACTCGCGGCTTATATAACGCAACCCAAGATTTAACTAAAGCCGCGAGAACACGTATCCTGCAGAAGGTGAGTCGATAGTGCTCTCGCATTAGATGCTTATGTACACAGAGAAAATAGACGAGATTTTCTATTCGTTTCTAGCATTAATAAACTATTCCAATTTTACATATGTATGGTAGAATCATGTGCCTGGTTTACGCCATAAGGCCTTTGCTTCCGTCGAAAGGAGTGTGCCATCTGTCCTTTTCCCTATGACTTTCGAGTGCTTTGAGCACAATCCATACCTATTCGTCCTGAGGTCAAAAGACCACTTTTTCCTTGGCTTGGGCATCTGCATAGCAATTCCTCGGCAGTCCCTACACCGTAGGGCATGCTTGATGTATGAAAAGTCACCAACTGCTTCCCTCTCATCAGTAGAGACAGGTTGGATGTCAATCAGTGATGAAGCAAGCTCCCAGCTGTTTGAGTGGACTGCCCGAGAATGTACCGTCTCGCTCGCTTCCTCGTAGCCTGGCATAAGTGACTCTCCGAAAAACACCCTTACAATGCCCTCACATATTGATGTTGGCCAGCGATTCCGAAGCAATATCTTGTCGAAGAGAAGTGTAATTGTCGCTTTATGCAGTGGAACAGAGCCTCCAGTGTCCAAGCAGTGCGCCAGGGAATTTTCAATAGCCTCTATACCATGAGTCGCTGCCGCCTGTACCGCGCCTAGAAAAGTAAGAGTGTTGTCCAGTTGTCGCTGTAGACGAATATGCTCAGTCTCATCTGACTTCCCCAAGAGCCCAAATAAACCATTGTCGTGATCGCGAGGTCTCTCTTTTGTGTAAAGTCGTTCTGAAAGAAAGACTTGCATGCGCTGCATGTCAGTCAGGGCTCCTTCAATCAGGATATCAAAGAACGATCTCCCGAAGCTTGTCTTGGAAAGAAGCATCAGTTTCACGTCGAATCTCTTGTCATAGTTTAAAGTAAGTAATCTTTCAACCGATGAACCTGTGTCTAGTTCTTCAGCTAACACAGCAAACGCAAAAAGGTACGGCTGCTCATGTCGTCGATAGCCAGTCTCGAGAAGCCGACACATCTCTTCTTTCAAAGGATACTCAGCTCTTTGTACACACGTACAATCCTGTTGTGCCCCATTAGGGTCTAGCGGGGGAAAGTAGGAGATTCCACTAGCAACTGCCGCCCTCGGTTCTCGGACGAGATCAGAGTGGCTTAGTTGCAGTCTTGCGCGGCTGAGTTATCGATTCTCGCACGATTGATGGAGTTTGTTTACTGCCATTCTGTTGATGATGATCGACAGGTAACCGTGAAGTCGACGATTAGCTGGCCTCTTGTAGTCCTCCACCAGCAACATGAACACGCGGCAAGCAAGACCTGTGTTGCGCTTTTGAATGGCATAAATAAAAACGTAGCAAAGGTCTCTTAGCGTGGATGTATTCATGAGCCTACCATTCTCATCTGTCTCCAGCGACACCGCAGTTTCTCGATATGAGTCAAATCCGGGACCAAAGAATAGGACGTCGTTTCCAATGGTCTCACTGACAGCCTTCTTCCAGGCCGGCTGGAACCAAGGCTCTCCCTGGGAATGTTGATGAGGCCTGCGCAGAATCTGACCTAGCAGTCTCCATGTGGCCTCATTATCATTCGAGTCGATACATAGCTGATGCTTATACCAGTGCTTGGAGGCATACTCAAAAAACGTGTACTGTTCAGAGCTCTGAGAGGGACCGAAATTATGCTTGGGAACTGACGAGAGCCTGGAGCCGTTCCATTGAACCTTGCCAGGCGAGGTTGTGTGTGAAGGCCGAACAGCTTCCCGTGTAAATCGCCCAATTAAAGACCCGATACTATCTCCGACTGCGGTTCGGATTGTCTGCTCAGCTAGTCCACCCATGTTGATATCCATATGTGAAGAATCTGTATTGCGCTTCCTCGTGAATCCCAGTGCCCTTTGGAAGTTGTCAAGGCTGATGTATGTGACGCATAGCTCGCCCATGAATCTGTCACACTTGTCACGTTCGAGGTGAAGTTCCGTGAGGTCTTCTGAGCTTGGAATCAAAAGATACTTCTGAATCGAGTGGTGGCTAAAATGGACAGTGTCTGACGCTTCTATACATATGAGATTCTCGCACCACATAGGCAGTCGATCTACTCCACTGATAAGGTCGTCGCGGTCAAGGGTCTGTTGCCCTATATCAACAGAGAGAGCCTCACGAAGCTGATCTAAGGTCAACGGCTCAAATGATGCTTGAATTAGGGTGAAGGCTTTCTGAACAATCGCCGTGTTGTTTTTCTTTGCGGCTATACGGCCCAGAGTACGGTCAAATGTTGCGTGGAGGTCGCCTGGAATGTCTTGCAGGGCCCGTCTGATGTCTTTATCAGACTTTCGAGAGCAGATATCATTGATCGTAAGGAAGACCCATAAGAACCTTATATAACATATGCCATGTTAGTCACTTTCGTTGCGATCTTATGGGATTATATACTTACATCCCCTTTTCCTTTCGATGTATCGTTTCAATGATATCATTTTCTAGCCCTGGGTCATTGACTATGAGCTCATCGGTTGATATCTTGTTCGAGATGATGTCCTCGGTATATAGCCGAATGTCTGCGCTTGTCGGCTTCAGCCCGGTGTATAGACGAGTCACTTGCGGTAAAATTCGGTCGATGTCGCTTGATGACGCTTCACGGGATGATAATAGAAGCTTGATCCGGTGGGGTTCTGGCAGTTGGTCAAGAACTTCGCGAAGAAATTTTAATAGTCCAATCTGTCTTATGATGTCTACCTCGTCCAGGCCGTCAATGACTATGAACCAATCATCCAGGTTTCTGGAAGCAGTGGTAAATAGTGAGCTCAATGAGGCAGCTGAGAACAGTGAAGACTTGGCTTCTTGCAGACTGATATCCAGGTCAGCCATGGCGCCTGAGTCCAGAGTTTCGATTAACGGGGACGCCAAAAGCTGCTGGAGACAAGAACGAATCACTGTTGACGATGAGAGGCTTTTGCTTTCATCGAAACGGAGGAAGAAGAAGGAGGTGAATCGGCGGGATACTGGAGCACAGTACAGCTTTTCTATAATTGAAGATCTTCCTTGAGTTAGCAAATGTCCCAAGTCTAGCGGCATTAATAGACCATGGACTCACGCTAAGATTGTTTTTCCAGATCCAACTTGGGACCTTGTTAGATAAAGAACTTCTTACGTGTAGTCACTACCCTTGACTCACTCTTCCCTGTGATATGGAGGATGGCTGATTTGTTGGCGTTAGCCCACCCTTTGTATTCAGGTGTGTGAAAACACCATTCGGCGGTGCCCATGTGGCGTTTATTGCGCATGCTGTTCAATGTTGGCATGGAATTGTAAGACGTCAGCTCGTTGATGAGCTTGACTTTTTTCTTGTCTGAAACAGTTGTCAGTTTGATAAATGATGGCAATATGTAGAGCTACCTTTACAATGCTTCTCCTTGAGATCTTGCAAATCTTTCATGGCAGCACTGTATTTCGTTGCCCACGCAGAGAGTTGCTGCCTATAGTCAGAAGCGTTCTGCCGCTCTTTGGTCTGTTGCTGTTGCTCCTGATAATCAGCTTGAGCTTTCGCCAACTCAATTTCGCATTGCGCATCCTCGGCTTTTGCCTTGACGTTGTCGACATAGGTCTTAAGCTCAGTCTGGAATGAGCCTGTAATGGCTTTCCAGAATTGGTTGACAAGTGCTTGACGGGCGAAAGTTAGCCTGAGGAGAATCGCGAGTGTACTATACATACTGGATTGACGGATGAGGTAAATGATCTTCTCACAACATATTATGACAGATGTGTGAAATTCACAAATTGAATCGTTAAGACGGGTTGAGCCCTGGAACAAAATCTGACAATGTCCTAGTCGAGAATATAGAGAGCCGAAACCCTCTAATAAATCGACGAAAGATTGAAATTGAGACAGAAAGTTCGCAAGAAACTCCACAAACAATAGTCAGTTAACACATACTAAAGCACCAGTCTTAAAACATACCATAAATGTTAACTTAATTGAACTCCAGATGATGGCACTGATGTCCGGATTTGATTGAATATATGTATCAATGATGGGAGTGAACTGCTGGACTACCTGCAGAAATGAGGTAAGCCTTGAAGCGATGCTTTTGCCTCGTCTCTTTTCTCTTTGCTGCATATCTAGTTCGGCCGTGAATACAATGATGGACTGGGGATCGCGCGGTAATTTATTTAGGGCCTTCAGACGTTTCGATCTTCGTCAGTCAGTGTAGCCTGGAAGTGAGCGACGGCGTTCTCAAGCTCGGTAACAGCTGCACTTCTCTTGGACTGAGCGCAATTGCCGGCTGAGGATGGGTCACGACGTGGAACTGATGTCTGATGGGGAATCATGATTTTTCAGCATGGTTTTAATCATAATGGTAGATGCTGATGACAAGATTTGGAGAGACCAGCCCCTCAAGCTTTCGCAGCCTGACCTGAGGCCTCACGTGCCGCCACCGCCAGGATGGCTGAAGGAGAGAATTTAATTGGATGACTTCTTCACAAGGCAGATTTGGCTTCGAGTGACGTATCATGCAGAAAGTGGCTTGTTAGTGGTCTCGCATTGGATGCTTTATGCATATGGTAAGGGTAGACGCGACTTTGTATTCGTTTCTCTCTGTGTTACTGAATTTCAGGCCAAGCCACCCGATTTCTTGTTTTTCGCGCTTGTGATAACTACAAAACCGTGATATTAATCTACACCCCATAGTGTATATACGGTGCCCAGTCAGCTGAGCCAAGGTTAGTTTCCATGCTACCTACCAAAGATGCGTCTCGGGCTGAACGAATTAGAGACCCTCTTTCTTTGTCATTGTCATCGGGAGCAGTAGTAACTTTCAGACTCTGGCGAGCCTCATGCTTCACTATCCACCTGCCTCTGAGCTCACGAGTCGCGTTGTGTAGTCCTCGGCAGATGGATCTATCCGAGATATCCGAGTTGAGCAGCTCCTGATACGTCATCTTTGCCATCTCAACAGAGAGATCATCTTGTACGTTCCATAGCGTACCAATGACATGCCTAAACCCAGCGATTTGGAACGCACTGATGAGGTTGATGTTCTCATCGAATGACGTCTCGTTTTTGATCTGGCCAGTGCCACATGCCGATAGGTATGCAAGGAAGGGTGACTTTTGTCGAAGATTCATATCTAGGAGGTCAGAAACCTGAAGTGAGTCTTGTTCCCAGTCTTCCAGTAACAAACAGCTCTTCGACGGGTCTTCTGTGTGTGAGAGGCCGTGGCCTGCGAAATGAAAGATCTTGCAATCTGGGAGATATCGCATGACCTCCTTCTTGGTGCGGCAAGGTATGATTGAATTGAGGTTCATGGAGCGGACCATACGATCTATCAGGTCAACTTCCTCGTTGGCGAAGGTAAGCGTGTCGTGAGCAGGTGTATGTTCCATCGCAACAAGCAGTGCTTGATCAGAGCTAGGCGACTGAGATGAATCTCGACGGCCACGAATTATGTTGCGGATCGACGAGCCGTATGAAGAAATGACCCTGTCGAGAACTGCTTCAGACCCTTGTTGTCTATGATATCCTGCTGCATGGAGAGGAAGTTGAACCAAAGGACCAGTTGGAACCCACCAGACATGAGGCCATTTGTCCACTGATGGGGATTCAGTAAAGCCTAGTGTGTTGAGTATAGGACTCATGATGGTATCCCAGAGCCACTCAAGTGTTTGCGATGTTGCCAGGGTCCAGGGTTTTATCTTGAGCTCCAGTTCTTCGAGACTTACGCTTGGAAGCGCTAGTACACTAACCCGGTTTTCTGAGACGAGGAGAGCGTCACAACCAAGTCTGCTGATATTGATCACCACGATAGGGCCACGCTCTGAAGCCTTGTAGATGTCATATTCACTATGTGGGAGCATGAAGTCTTCATATCCCGGTAACGCGCGGATCTCAGCAGCCAACTCGGTGAACTCCTTAGCAGCGGCATGTCTTCTGTTAATCGATGCTTGCGACTGCGCATCCGCCGAATTAACATGCTCAGCGCGTCGGTCCAACTCGCTTTGCAACGCGCGATACCTTTCTGCAAGGCCCGGATGCTGCCTCGCCAGATCTTGCACGTCACTACGCATGTCTTGGAGCGATGCCCCAATGATACCGCGACCTTGTTCAAGAAGTTGCAAGGCTGTCATAGCCGATTGGCCTGCTTGCAATGCGGCTGCTGCTGCATCGGATGCTAGCCCGACTACTTTGCCGAGTACGTACTGTCTGTCATGATTCTCATGGGACCATGATACGAGCTTAGGAATAAGGCTCACTGCGAGCCTTGCAGTATCGTATAGTTGCTGGCTGTCTGACGAGTTGGAGAGTATGGATTGGCCAGCAGTGATGCGATCCTCCGGCGCCGAAGACTCATGGTAAAGAGCTAGTTCGTAATGCTTGATAGAGCTTTCCAAATCCTGTTCGTCTCCGGTTGTGTTGTAGAGGTTCAAATAGCAGGTAGCAAGGCCGTTCAACCACGCTGCTCTGACAGCGTGGTCTTGCGACATGAGGCCCAAAGCTTCCTCAGCGTTTCGGATGGCCTCCTCTAGATCACCAAGGTCTCCTGTATGCTCATACCGATCACCCAACTGGTCACCAAGGATATACAAATAGTCCGCTCTCTCTGGGTGATCGAGTGGCATTATTTGTATGGCCTTTCTCTCAAGTTCGATAGCCTCATCGACATCGTCCAGGTCTTCCGTTCCCGAGAACCGATCTCCCAGTTTGATAGCCAGGTTGTAGAGTCGCTCAGGATTCTCAGGCTCCAGATCCAACGACTTTCTAGCGCAGGCAATGGCTTCGTCGATATCGGCAACATCATCTGTTCTCAGATACCTATCACCAAGACGGTTCCCCAGATTTGTCAAGATCCAACCTTCATTGTCGCCATTCGGCATCAGTTCAAGTGCCAGCCTCTCCAGACGAATCGCTTCTTCAAGGTCGGCTAGCCCCTCAGTCTTCAGATACTGGCAGCCAAACAGTCTCCCTAAACAATGGAGCCATCTGGATTTCCAGCGGCTTTCGGGAACCAAGGCGAGTGCTTCTTCTGCAACCGCAAATGCCTTCTCCAGATAAGCTTCATCTTCAATTCTTTCATGCAAAATACACAGATGGTTGGCCCTTGTTATCATCCAATCCACTTTGTCTCTATCTGTAGCCGACGCATCAGTGATCTGCTGATGCAGCTCAGCGCATTCTTTCAAATTCTGTAGCTCCCCGTTCCATTTGTACCGGTTGTAGAGGGTTTGGATCAGGTTCTTTAACGCGTCTTCGTTTCCAGGCTTCACTTCGAGGACCTTTCTGAAGACCTCAATGCTCTTGTTTAAGTCTGAAATATCCCCAGTCACCTCTACCCTCTTGTCGAGCTTCGCCCCCAGAGCAGTCAACCTGGCTGCCATCTGCGAGGCATTATTAGGGTCTGTGGCGTCGACTGAGAGTCTTTTGTAGCGAATAACCTCATCGAGGTCAGCAACGTCTTCCGTCTCCTCGTACTTTTCTTCGAATAGGAACTCGAGTCTTCTAAGGAATACAATCCTTCGGGGATCGCTTTCTGGTGTAAGATCCAACGCTTGGATCCCGAGCTCTATGGCTTCTTTCATATCATTGAGATCGCCCGTCTCGGCAAATCGGTCACTGAGTTCATTGCTGAGTAGATGTAATTGAAGTGCTTTGTTTTGGTGATCTCCAGGCCGCGTCAATGCCAATATTTCCCTTCGCAGCTCAAGTGACTGATTGAAATACTGTACAGGCTCAGTAATCGTATATTGTTCCTTGAGTTGTTTTATGCGATTAGTCAATATGGAAATTCTCGCTTCGTTGTTTTCGTTGCCCATTCCTAGCTGCTTCGTCGGGATCGATTGCAATGATTCCATGTTCTTAGGGATGTTAGGGTAAGTTTAAAGGGCTACAGTAGAGGTAACAGTATGCGCTTAAATTCTTCCGGAAAGGATTATAGTAGCAAAGAGACCACTCGATATTAAACTTAATCTTTTAGCGATGTTTAACGTTCGGACGTTGTTAAAACAAGGCCCTTAATGCGCACATGGACATTAAGGCTATCACGCATGAGCTATTAACAACTGTCACCCTATTAGGCAAGGCCTCCAGCAGGTCAATCACATTATCTTGGCGATAATCAGCTTTGCATATTTCAGGCTTACTACAAGCTTGGTCAGCCGTCATATGCCAGGATAATTCCGGAAAAGAAGACCTACAAACAGGCAGCAGCCCAAAGATGGCGAATCGTTGCTCTGTCTCAGCAGTTGTGTAACCCCTTGTAGAATCATCACCACTAAAAGGTAGAGCCCTATCCTCCTATAATTCCGATAAGGCGGATAAACATAATCGCTGATTCGATGCAGAAACCTCGCCACACCAACCAACAATTTTGATTGGTGGAGAAATACTTACGGTGCATTAAGGCGACCTGCCTGTTGCTGCTGCATGACGGCTCGCTTCTATCTTGCTGGTGATGTGTCGCCTATTCTTGGAGGCCGACTGGGTCGCAAGAGGGTTGAGCCGCATGTGTAGCTTAGCTTCTTAAATGCTAGCCCATGGGCTAAGCCTCCACTACTTTACATCTTGAATCTACTGCTAGTACGGCATAGGCCTAACGTTGGCTAGCTACCACCATTAGTCTCTCGACTACCAGTAGCAGCGAATCTATTTGAGTCTACCTCCTCCACATTCACGATGAAGGATGCGTCAGAGGATTCAAAGGCTCCAATCGAGTCAAGGTACGCTACGTTTTCCGGCATCCCATGGCGCTGCTGACAGTCGCATAGTCAGCAAGACGCACCTGAAGTAGAGGTGATTGATGGAGGACGCCCAACGATCAGAAGCTTCGCTGGGGTACGTTCCAGCGGCCAGAGGCCTCTCCCTAGCTAATATTCTATAGACTGCAAAACTCAGGCCAAACGACATGGTCCGGGTACTATCAAATGGATCAACATACACAGTGTCAGAAGTACGTGGAGGAAAGTATATCCTCTGCGATGATAGTGGCAAGGAAGTTATGCAGGGGCGCGAGTATGATGAGAGTGAGTTAGAATTGGTGGATGACCCTTTCTAAACCCTTTTGCGGTGCGGAATCTATGCATATGCCTCAAATACGTATATTTGAGTTGATACAAGTCCAAACTACGAAGTTGTGCGACATCCATGACCCCTTGTTTCCAGCACTTCTCATCCTTCCTCCCGTACTCAAATGCTTGATAAGGTCAGAAAGAATATCTGCACTCGCAGAAGCGTTCCTTAGATGTGACTTGACGTCCAGCCCTGACAAGACCATACCCGGAAATGAAACCGGCTTGTCTGTGACAAAGACTTTGATGACATCTCTGGCCTGGCCTCGCAAACTCAGATGACTTGGAATTGTCATTTTTAACTTTATATCCTTCCTACCAAGATTTTGGCCTTGAGACGGGGGTACGAGAACATAGTCACCTCCTCCTGAAGCTGAGATCAGATTGTTCACACCCCAAGAAGGCGCAAAGTCAAAGACGGCCATGTAGAGAGGATGGTCCGCATGGTTCTCGATAGTGAATTCAAACGTCTCTCCATCTAGAGCTTCGAAGGTTCCGTTCGTGGTGAAGTTTGAAATTGGGTTGAGCGTGTATTTTGCTCTCAACTCAGCGGACGGAAGGAGATTGGCTAAGCCCTCGAAGTACTTGAAGGTTGCGACATGTTGAAGAGTCTCCATCATTCTAGGAAACGAATCATCCAAGCTAGCGTCGAGTGTTGGTAATTGAAGCATATTCTCTTGTGCTTCACCGACGATTTCGTATTGGTTCAATTCGTTGATGGTTAGTTCAAACATACAAAGAGCCCTTTCATCCTTGTCTGTAATTGTCTCGTGGTATTGTAACGCCTTTGGCGTATATTTCAGCATCGCATTTTGTAGTAACTCTGCCGGAAGCCAAACTTTGATGCGTTGAGATGACACAGTCGATAGCTGGGTAGCATCCAAGGTCCCTGGATCTTTCATGCTGAAAGGGTAGACTGGTGATGGTGTTCTTCTATCATGAGCAATTGTTAACTCAGATTCGAAAGCCCAAACATTAGAGACTCTGAATTTGACCCCCGATCGAGAATTCCGTCCCGAGGTAGCTGAAAGACGGTTGTGAATAGTAAACTCATCTCCGATTGAGATTCCATGGACTTGTCCCGCCTTGATGAAACTCCTTGAACCCTCTATCTTGCATACCGGCAAGGCAGTGAGCGAGGCTGGACCTAAAAGTGTGCCAAAGAAGGAGAGGCCAGTATTGCCGTATCGCATTGGCGTCTGGCTGCATCCTGAGGCCTGCATCATTGAAACGACCGTTTGATGGAGCGTTTGGTGCGACACAGCCTCTCTCACCTTGGCTAAGGTCGTAAGAGCTTTGAGAAGGTGATGAGTGAGTGCGCCCCGTTTCTGGCTCTTGTTGATGAGAAGTTCCATGGCTTTTTCGTGGGGACCACAAGCCGTAATTATTGTGTAACCCTCGGGATTGACAATCCAATCTCGACCAATGCTTCCATCGCGCCCCGGGATGCCCAGGGCGTCTTTCCATTCTTGCTCTTGTTCGGCTCTGTCAGCATCCAGCGACGGGTCGTATTTCATTGCCCGGACTCGATCGCCTCGAGTCACGGCACCCGAAAAACAGCAATCCAACGCGACAGTTACAACAAGACCTTTGTCCACCATTATTTTGAGAGCCTGTGCTAGAAAGCGCCCGCGAAAGTAGCTAGCACCATGCTCACCATTATCGTAGAGTACAAGACCTAGCTCGCCGAAGCCAGTTTCGCCAACGTTGCCGTCTGATGGTAATTGCGTACCGTGCCCCGAGAAGTGGATATACACATGATCGCCGGGCTTCGCAGAATCAATGATTATGCGAAGCTGTTTCAGAACATTTGCCCTGGTTGGCCTCTCATCGGGTGTCTCTGGTGGATCTTTAGTGGATTGATGATCCTTCGGTACAGTGGCTGTGAGCACGGAACTATGAAGTGCCGTAGCGCTGTGCTGTTCCAGATAGGCCCTGATGTCGCTAACGTCGTCGACACTGCCATGAAGATCTTGATCCTTGGGGTAATAATTGATTCCAATCATCAGCGCCCAGCGCGCTGAAGATTCTTTAGTGGCGGTCATTCGAATGATTTCGGGGGATCATGGTAGGAGTGTCCGTATGTGAGGCCTGATCAAAAAGAAAGAGGAGTTGGACTGTTGGATGATAAGCGTTGCTGTTTATGCGAGTCCCTGTTTTATTGGGGCTGAGTGCATGCCCAGCTGACGCCTCAGCGGGCGGACCGAGCCTATAAGCTTGGGGTCGCAAAGAGGCAGCTCAAGGCACTAAAACTACAAGTTCAATCACAAATGCAATTTCTTGCGGCGTTTCAACCTACTGAGTAGAGTGTGAATTAATAGCCTTCTCCAGCTGCTTCTTGCGATATTCGAGTTACCAGATTTTCAACGGCATTACAGGCTTTCCAAGAAGGGAAATGTCGTCAACTACTTCAGATATCGAATTGGGCCAGTGTAATACTACGTCTTTGTCGAGAATAGGTACAAACGGCAGAAGCTGGAGCCTCAGGTGGCCGAATCTAGCATGGCCATCATCTTCCTGTTTCTCACTTCCGTTGTTACCTTTTTGGAACAAGAGTGCTCCGGTAATGCAATTACCGCAAAGTAAGCAAGGCTGTTCAATGAATTCCTTATAAGCGGGGCTAACGGCTATCAAAGTCGAGGATTACCCAAGGGGATATCCCCAATTTTCGTCTCTAATATCCTCCCACGAGTCCTTCTTCGTCGCTCGCAGGTTTTTAAATGTTCGTGCCCGACTATTACTTCTCAAACAAAACCGTGTCGTCGAACTTGAGAGCAAGTTGCACAAGATTGATAGAGATGAAGACCGGCCACTGTTCCTCGGCAGTTGTCAGCGGGATCAGAATCAAGACAGAGCTAAAGTTGTTGCTGAGCTTGATGAAGCTCTGGAGGATTTAGGTAGGATCTTCTTGATAGCTCTGGTGGTCTTGACGCTAATGGGCCTAGACAAGTTCCTATTAAGAAGTCGACAGATTTCAGAACTCGAACAAGCAGATCCTCAAGCGGTAACGAATCTCCAGAACTGGGTCAATGGCACTGGATCTATCGCACGAGCAGAGAGCAGGTTCTTGAACTACCCACCGCAAGAGCTCCTAAGTACCAGTCCCCGGGACGAATCTGCCATGATAGGGCTTGAGAACAACGTGGCTGAGAATCTTCTCCGTGTACGAGATTACTTTTTTCCGGTATATCAACACTTGCTGTGCTTATACGGTATTCCCCGTCATGCTGATATAGTGTGCAGAACTACGCCCCGAAAGTCTCAAGAGATATTGCCCATATTTATATCCCTACCAGGTCATCTGCTGCTCTCATCTCCCGTGCCTTGATGATCCCGATCGTTGTCGTCATGCTGCTGGCACCAGTTATTCTCTGTTCCTACTTAAGCAGCACGTCATCTCGACTTTTTGCTGTTGGTGGTGCGACGGTATTCTTCGTTGCCATGATTTCTAGCGGCACCAGAATGAAGAGTCAAGAACTAATTATCGCGGGCGCGACGTAAGCTACGGCCTACGTCCTTGCTGAAGTTCCCTGCTAATGGTTATAGATACGCCACTGTCCTTACGGTCTTTCTATCCGAATCTTCGGTCTTGCCAGGGTAAAGACGCCATATCACAGTAGGGTTGAACCGGTAGGCGGACGTTTTCTTGTGTTGATCTACGGGGATGACTGCGGCTTATAGGGTTAGGCTTTAGGCTTCGAACACAGATAACAAATAACAATACGATATCCCCCCCCCCCCCAATATAAGCTTTTACCCATAAGCATTGTGTTGATCAGACTATGGCATCTTATCGGGAAGTTTATGATGCCACTATTTCTATAAAAGAGGGCAAATGCACTCAGGCCTCTTATTACTCGTGTCTCGTGCCTCCCTCTAAATCCAAATTATATCGTTAAAGATCTTTATCGAGGCCAATTTCACAATGGAAAATACATCGCCCATCACTGCGTCAAGTATACTTTGCAGCTGTATGATAGGCCAAGCTTCTCAATATCGCCTTGGGCAGTAGGATTACAAATCTCTATACTCAGTACTCTAATACCTGGTAATGACGGCTCGGAGAGTTTCGTGCCGGAAAGCGGGACTTACCGTGCTAGCTACCCCATAGAAATGCGTAGAATCCGAAACCGAGAGGCACGAACCCCACAACGATAAGGTGCTGACACGTAAATACGGGCATCGCCAACTTCACCTGAACTCCTCTCGGAGACATTTCTCAGATGGAATTGGATTGTGCTTCTCTCGGGGCAAAATTTAGACCGCCTGTAATGCAATTAAACTGCCACAGACGTATAAATCTCCAAAGTCAAAGCTTGAATGGGTCCCGGGCTCATGATAGACCCCGAGACCCGGTGAGTCTAACGATTAGTAGAAAGTGATGTTGATCCACTATCATTACTAATGAAGGTCTAATGCCGAGCAAATGAGGTCATGTATCTCATGCCAGATGGCGAAATATGCTGTATAACGTTACTGCATACTGCTTCTAGTGCCATCTATAAGAAGTATCCAGTATTTATATCACAATCGCAACTTTGGAAGCTCAGCACCACGAAACAAGGAGCAAGCGAAAGGGCGTCATACTGCAAACATCATGAAGGAAGCAATCGTCAAGAAAGATACCTCCGTCGAGATCATTGATTCTCCAATTCCTAAGCCAGGTCCAGGCGATGTCCTCATCAAGGTCATCATCGCAGGTAAGTCAACTCACACCTCGTTCTCGCATCATATATACTAAGCTCTGAAGGTACCAATCCCAAGGACTGGAAGGTCCCCTTTTGGCGCGGCGAAGACTCTAACAGCGGTGATGACATCGCTGGTACCGTCGAAGCCGTCGGCGAAAACGTCGTCGGCTTCCACAAAGGCGACCGCGTAGCCGCCTTCCATGAGATGAGAACCCCCAATGGTGCCTTTGCTGAGTACGCGACCGCGCCATACTACACAACCTTCCATATCCCGGACTCAGTATCTTTCGAAGAGGCGGCGACTATCCCTCTCGCCGCGTACACTTCTGTCTGCGCTTTGTTCCAGGAGCTTGAGATCCCCGAGCCTTGGTCACCGCTTGCCAAGACCGAGGCCAAGCGTCCTCTTCTTATTTACGGAGCTAGTACTGCTACTGGAGCTTACGGTGTCAAGCTGGCCGCTGCTGCAAATGTACATCCGATCATCGCAGTTGGAAGTCAGCGCAGTGCATTTATCAAGCCATTCCTTGACGAGAGCAAGGGAGACGCCCTTGTTGACTATACTGCATACAAGACCGAGGATGAACTGGTCAAAGCCATCCAAGATGCTTTCAAGAAGGGCGGTGCTCCAGATGGTCGATGCTGGAAGGCTTTCGACAGTGTCTCAGAAGATTCCACCGTTAGGACTGTCACCAAGGCTATCGCCGGTCCTCCAGACTCGACTGGCCGCAAGCCAAAGGTAACCAACATCTTAATGAAGAAAGAAGTCGAGGGTGCCGACCCCAGTGTAGACATCGTCGTCTCAATGGTCGGCCAGGTCCATGAAAAGGATGAGAAGAACAAGCTCCTCGGTGTTGTATGGGGCGCAGCGTTTGCGAGGGGTCTTCGAGAGGGTTGGTTCACAGCCCATCCTTACGTCGTGGGTAAAAACGGTCTGGAGGGATTGTCTGATGGTCTAAAGGATTTGAAGGAGGGAAGGACTCGGGCGCAAAAGTTCCTGACGGTTATTGGCGAGACACCAGGTGCTAGTGCTTGAAGTCGTGTCTATTCGGATAAGTGATTGTTTTATCCAAGTTATTTGGCTAAAGGAACAATTGAGACCGATTGCTGGAACGCGGCTCACGGTATCTTAAGGCCCCACTAAATTCATCTTACGAGACTACGGATTAGTCATCTTGAGATGCTGTGAAATTCGTCCTAAGATGCCATTATATTTATTACACCATAATTATTTTCAAAATCTGTTCAAGATCTTACTTGTTCATCCTAAGGCGATGCTTAATGATGCTGCTGAAAAATGAAGAAATTATTTTTAAGCCTCGGCTGTTGAGAAGGCGGCTTGTCTTACCTTATCTTAAGATACCCACTACTTCCATCTTCTGGCAGCGCTCATGCCATCTTAAGATACCACTAAATCCATCGCCGGACAACTCTTGAGTTCATCAAGGTTGTTACTTGTTTATCTTAGGACGGTCTCAGTAAGATTATCTCTATATTGACTAACCACCTAAACCCCATGCCTACTGCTTTGCAGCCACTCTTGCAATCCCCTCTGCGCAGCCTCCATCCCCTCCCTCACGATCTTAGCTGACTCTTCAGCAGCCTGGAACGCAGACTCAGAAGCCGCAACAGCCTTCTTCGCCTCCTCAATCTCTCCATTCGTCGCCATAGTCACAGCCTCTTCAGCCCTCCTCGCAGCAGCACCTCCAGCCCACGCCGCTCTACGCTCAGCGTCTTGAATAGACGCGACTGTATCGCTAACAGACTTGGCGACGTTGGAAGCATTCTCAGCAGTGTGTTCTGCGTGACGACGGGAGACTTCATCTTGTCGCGCGGCGTTTTCGGAACCGCGAACGGAGGCTTGGGCGGTGCGGAGGAGAGTGACTGTTTCTCTTGCGCGCTCATGAGCTGTTTCGGCGGATTGTCTGAAATATGTCGCTAGCCGCTCATTTTCTGCCTTTTGCTTGTCGTCGACCTTTTCGGTTTCTTCACAGATGATAGCTGAGGCGATGACCCTTTGAGCTTGAGTGACTGCATCCTCAGCTCGGGCCGTAGCTTCAGCAAGAGCAGACCATGCACGAGATGCGCAGTCGAAGAAGTCAGTCAGTCTAATTGAATTGGCAATAACAGCATCGCGTCGGGCCTCAGCTGCAGCATTGACCATCTGCTCCTCGTACTTCTTCGCCATAGATCCGAAATCTCGGGCTTCTTCAGCGGCAGCCTTTGCCCGGGCAGCATTCTCAGATACGGTCCAGGCAATGGTGCGGACTTTCTCGCGGTATGCGAAGTAGATGTGAACCCAAGTGCCAGCCGTCACACTAATGAGGCAAAAGCCAAAGACCGGTAGCAGAGTTGGGGAGAAGAAGGGTACGACGGCTGTGAGTGACCACCAGTTGACTACCAGCCAGTATGTCTGGGCATGTTCAAGGTAGCAGAAGCGAAGAGGTCCATAGATCTTGCTGATGGGAGCGAAGAGGTATGCAGCGGCTGACACGGTCGTGGCGATGCCGACGAACATGTATTGAACCCATGGTTGGAAAGGAAGAGGTAGGTCGTAGTAGAGGGTCAGGTAGTAAGCCAAGGACATCAACGAGCCAACTGGAATGAACACAAAACATCAGTACCTAGCTTTCAGTCGACACCAATGACTAGTCTTACCTTTGAAGTATGTCCCGACCCGACTAGAGATCGTCTTGAAGTCAAAGAATGGCCCCAGCAACAACTTCCAAGAAAGGGTACGGGTACTCTCCTGGCCATTGGGAAGTGTCCAGATACCACCGAAATACAGCGCGACGATGAGAGTTAAGGGACTCGAGATTTGAGAAAGAATAACAGTAAAGTCCGGGAAAATAGTAAATTGGTTTAGAACGAGTGCGACGAATATCGCAGTCTTGATATGAGGCACAATTAACCTGGAGAGTGACTCCAGAGCAGGAAACAAGTCCTCGCTAGAATTAGACGAAGTCATGCCTTCTAAAATAATAATACAAGATTAAGATGAAGTTGATGAGAAACTGCACCAGAAATGGGGATTTTATTCTCCATTTTGGAGTGAAAGTGAGGCGCTCAGTGCCCAACTCAACGTGCAGCTGCAGCATGCACAACGACGTGGAATGCAGAGCCGAGATTTTGATCCAATTGCAATCGGCCAGCTTTGTTTACCGTAGAACATTCGAATGGGGAAATCCACAGATTTACATTGGAAGTGGTCAATTGGTATAGAAAGTGACAAATCTGTGGTCCAAGCAAGCCATATCCATGTTCAGGCCGCAAGTTTTCTTACGCGGCTGGGCTCAGTGGAGATGGCCTCATTTTGCTGACTCCACTCAAAGATCAACAGACTTTGGGCGGTATCACTGGCCGAGATCATTCAACGTGGCGCAGTAAAGATGGAGAGTATTTGGCGGTAATCTTTTAGTTATTGAATTATTTTTGTACGGCTCGGGTGGACTAGCCACCCATCCTGCAGTTCAACGCCTCGAGCGGAATTATTCAGGTCTCAATCCTCCACTGTGAGAAGCCTTATCGTTTCATTCCTCCTCACGTGTTAGATATTTATTTTGACGAGAACGGGTCATCTTCGAAGCTATACATGGCAATCAGTACATCAAAGGCTTTATGCAAGACGATCATTGAACGCACAAGGTATTTCCGAATCCATCGTCACATACGCTTCGGCCTTGTACTAACGTGCAACCAGCACCTTCTTGTATAAGTCGACCGCCGGGGCCACGGACCAGGGGAGCTGCCATGACTGTTGAGAGGAATGAAAGTAGAGCTATTGAGGAGATTTTCATGGTGAGCGGAGTGGCGACGCTATCGAGGATGTGAAATTGGAGGTTTAGGAGGGACAAGAGAATTGATGTTGATGATACTGTCGACCTTTAGGGGCAGGAGCTGGTGGTTTAAGTAGTGCTCGAGCTGGAGGATCGACCCTAGCTATTGAAACACAACTGTGATATCGTGAGTCCCTGGTTTCAGCCCCGAGCAAAGCGATGTTTCGGCCTCAGTCAACATCCCTGTTAAAACGACCCCGGGTTTCAGCTTCTTTTTCTCGCTGTATACCCTATATACCGAGGTTTTTAAGCATCTTTTCAAGCTTGACAATCTAACTCATAGTGTTTTACGAAGTACATTGGTGCGACATGCATATTGAATGACAACAGGCTGAAACGTGATTGTGTAATAAATCTTTCTAAATGCAATACATCTTTACCTGCACCGCCGACGAGACATGCCAGCTACTATATCCAGCCCGAAATCGGAAATCCTCAACACTCTGGCTTCTGGATTCAAGGCTTCAGCAATCGCCTCTCCCCCAACTTGAACTTCTGCAGCACGCCCTCGCAAGGTGGTCCCTTGCACACTGTAACGACCCGTTCCACCAGATCATAGATGACGAAAGCAACTGTCATGTTCTGCTTAGACGTATACCCCGTCAACACAGCACTGGGCGTATTCCTCTGGTTTAGATTTGGATGATTGCACAAGCTTTCGGGATACGCAAGATGGTCTGAAAAGGCCGTCTTGATCTTTTCTGGCGTCAACCTCCCCGCCGCGCAGTCAGCTCTTACTCCCCTCTCGGCTCGTAAGCATCTGAACCAGGTGCTCCCACCAGGAGATCGATCAAAAACACCGTCACGGCTTAGAAATTCTGGACTGAGGAAGTGATTGCTGTGTATGAGATAGTTATCATCAATGTTTCCGTAGAACTTGTACACGCGGCTTGGGGAGACCTCCATGGCCATTGCAAATCCTTCGGCTGTCGAGACGTGTAGGTTTCCTGAGACGTGGCGGGGGAAGGCGTTGATAGCCACCAAACCCTCGGCGTAGTTGCTGTACTCGAGAAAAACGCGTCTTGCTACTGAGAGCGGGATAACAGGCTTGGGGTTCCTGATCTCGTGGTAGACCCCGTCTTGGTCAACGTGCGATATGGGAACGTAGTCTTCGCTTGAGAGCAAGGAGTTCGCAGTAACAGACATGCCGGCCGAGTTCATCCCACTGCGGATCAACTGGCCAGCCTCAGTGAGGATAAACATAGAAGGGCGGTCCTCAGAAGGGTCTGGGTGTACTTCGAGATAGATGATCAGGTCTTGATTGTAAAGATGGCTAGACATGTCCCAATTATGCACGGCCAGAGCACGACCAGATGCTACCGCTTCAGGAGGGAAGAATCCGCTCGTACATTCATCCTGCCCGTTAAGCTCCTGTGGAGTCTTGCCGCCGCCTTGCAGACGACACATGCATCTGCCAAGATCGTATCGAGCATTGAGCATGATGACCTCTTCGATAGTCACGCCTGCTCCATCTGCGATCCCTCTGATCTCTTCGAGGCCGGTCGGGTAGAATTTCTCAAAGGCTGGGAGGTAAACAGTTTCGATGATCTTGGAAGAGATTGACCTGCGTCCGATATCAGCAAGCGGTAGGGCCCAGCAGTATCAATGATCTACTTACCAATGCGGGAGTTTGCCTGGAAGCTTGTAATACTCGACATTGGCACGGACTTTTTCAGAAACCTGTCTTCCATGGGAAAGTCCTCTCTCATAGGGCGTGCCCTCAACGACAATGTGCTGGTAGTACGAAGTACGAGGCACTTCCATGATAGAGGTTTCGGCAGAAGGCATATTGACAGGCAGTAGACGATAATATGAGATTATTGAAGAATATCCAGGTATTATCTGTACTACCACGAATACTTATATCAAAGAGGTCTGGCGGGGCGTTCTACCGGGTTCCGAAGTGCAGTCGCCAATTCCTCACTGAGCTTCCTAGCGCGTCGCCCGATTGCCCCAAATAGTCCAGTTCGGCGACCGGCTACGAGCCGCCGCCATTATCGCTACCAAGGACGAAAATGTCCAATAGCGCGTTAGACATGATTTTAGGGCGTTGCTAGATCACAAAGTCATCGCCCATCTCTTGAGCGATCTGGGAAAGATTGGCGCGACAGCCGGTTTCCTCCTCGGCGGCATGCACCTTTTCGACAAAGGCACATGCATTCACATAATGTTTTCCAGCCTGACTACAGTCCTTGATAAGCTGCAGTGCCCAGTCTCGGTAGATAGGGTCCTTTGCCTCGATCGCTGTCATGATGAGCGGGATGGGCCATATCTTGGTTGGCGGCGCTTCTGTTCTAGGCCGCTTGAGCTTACTATAGAAGCGGCGAGTGATGCTAATTATGTCTTCAGCATGGGCGGTCTCTGCATAGATTATATCTTCTGGCCGGTAGATTCTTGAGGCGTAGATGTGCACGGCATGGAAGAGGGCGTTTGCGGTAAGGAAGATCGAAAGTACTTTGTTTTCTGCCGCTTTCTCTTCGGTGATACTGGCGAGACCCTAGTTCATCAGCAAAGGAATTAGAAATCACTGGCGCGATCGTATCGTCGACTTACTTGATTTATATCATCTAATGATGCTCTCGTACTTGCCTCTTGGTTTTCATCCACCGTGGTGCGGTCGCCTCTGGATATCATCCCCAAGAGGGCGACCAAGCGGCATGTAGCCACATACAAAGGCCTATGAGCCTCATCCCATCGGCGTTCCTCATTCGGGTACAAGAGAGTGTATTCTTGCTGCAGAAAATTGTATGATTTGTCCACAGCAAACATTAAGCCCAAGTCGTTGCCTAGACACTGTATGATGCGATCATCGCCTTGCGAAAAGAGAGCGGCGCGAGCATCAACAAAGCAGAACCACACCGCCATTCTGCCGTAAACCGACTGCGATTGATCGCCATGGCCCCGGCTCTCAAGTAGGCAAGCCTCGAGGCTTAGCATGCGCTTCAGGGAGGCTCTTCTTGAAAGAAGAAGATCTGTCCAGGCGAGGAAGTATAGCGTCACTGACACGGCGTCCAGGTCATCATCCCGGGTGATAAGCTGCGGCCAAGTCTGACTGAGTTCTTCATCCATGCCTCCAATCTCGAGGTGGACGCCTAATTGATCCCCGAGAGCTACGAGACTCTTTTCGTAGTGTTCCAAGGCACTACTCTCCGAAGCCAATGTCCCGTTGCAGTGGAGGTGAGCAGCTGTCCACGCGTAAAGCGATGATATTACAAACGAATGGCTAGAGTTGAAGCGATTGAAAAAATACGTGTGGTTGTTCCATGTTTGGCCCTTGGAGCTATATTTCGATGCTAGATTCTGAGTGTAGTGCTGTGCTAACACCCGATCGGAGACCGTCTGACGGGAACTCGAGGAGAGGCTGCCCGCGTTGAAGTCGGCTGGGGTTTGAGCTGGCGAATCCATAAACGGAACCCAGGCCTGATCAGTCGCATTTGAAAACACTGCCGCGTCTGGGCTCATATCCCATTGCTGATCTGGATACGAGTCAAATATTCCATCCATCCAAGGCATTGCCGTCGCATCGAGCATTGCGAGTGACGAGGTTTCCAGCGTGTCGGACGCATTCGTCTCGGCTATTGAAAAAGCCATTGGGGTCTGTGGACTCGTCCCTGAGCGACTCGGTATGCTAGGCGTGCTCTTCTTCTTCCCGCGGCGTCTCGAATGAGTTCTGATCTGATCTGTCTCATCTCTAAACTCAAACACAGCATGCGATGATGGTTCATAGGCACACTTGAGGTGAGAACGTCGACACGGCGAACAGCGCGGTTTTAGTTGATCACAAGCGAGTTTCCTTCGTGCGCACGTGGTGCATAGGGACATGGCGGGTCGTTGCGAAGGACGTCAGAGTGGTTGAAGGATTGAAGTGCAAGAGTGCTTCGGTCTTGGACTTTATTTTGAAATCTGGGGTAACTAATGACTAATCGCTGATAAGCCTAACTCGAAGCACGCTAACTTCAAGACAAGCATGACAGGAACTGGTCTTCTTCACATGTCTACATATCATATCATACATGGTTTTTCTCTCTATCTCTCAGTGATTGTGATAGCGTTGTGAAAATTATAGCGCCAGGTAGCAATAGATTCGACAGTGTATCATTATGAGAATGTACACCAATAATATTTGGTAATCATTCCTGGCTAATTTACATGAAGTATTGTACACAAAGACATCGACGGAACCTATGAGCCAGCGAAGATGACAGCAAGCCTTCAACATATGACTCGTGATCATATGAATGTTCATCAGTTCGGGCTTTTCCACCAACGCTCACCAAATATACCTAAACGAGCCCTGCTGCCAATCCGTAAGATCCAAATCATCCCTAGAAATGTTTACGCTGCAGATTTCCTGAACCTCACGGCGACCTCGACGGTGGTTCTGATACCTAATGTAGATACTGAGAGAATGGTTAGTAGCCGTTGGGAAAGTGAAATGATAATCTCCTCACAGCAGAACGACTTCCAACACAATCATGGCAGAGACTGAGGAGTAGAAGCCTCTGAAAGCAGTCTGGTACTGTGGGGCCTCGTGTGTGATGAAGAATTGAGGGCCGGTAAATTGACCAAGACAGTAGCCTAGAAACATCATGACCTGCAAGTGTTATCATGGCCGGTTCAGTCTAGATCGGGTACGTTTGGATGCTTACACTGGCGGTGGATTTCTTGGTGAATCCTGCGATGTTGGAGGAGAGCATACTCATTCCAAGTCCGAAAGGGACTGTATTGACATAAATGACTGGAGGCACGTATGAGCGATAGTTCTGAACCACAGAATAACAATCTTATACTTACTATAAAAAGACGCAAGTCGACCCTGGTGGTTAGATTGCGGAAGGTCTAAGTCATGTCAGATACCAAGTGCAGATATTATTCATGGCAGAGACTCACTGTCCACCAATACGGCACCTATGAGGACGATGATATTGGTTGCGATCATCACGTAGCACCTAGTATTCTTGAAACGAGTGCAGAACCAACCACTAAGTCAAAAGTTTCAGCAAGTAGCATAGATATGCAAAGTAAGATGCTCACGCAAAGACCACCGAGACGAGGTGGATGGTGTTGGACGGCATGCCCATCAGAGTAGCCTGGCGGCTGGAGTAGCCGAGGGTCTGGGTCAACACGATCTTCGAAAACTGCCCTTCCATCAGAATATGGTCCATTTGCTTGTACGTTTCACTTACCGATGTCAAGCCTCCTCCCTGGAGACATTGAAGAAAGGCGTGTATCGCTAGTATCCACGGCTGTGGATCCATGAGGCATTCCAGGACCTGGATCCATTTATACTCAGTGTTCTTGATGCCGGTGTGATTCTTCAGGACCTGCAATCTGGTTAGTACTGATTGATGTTGGCCAGGGGGGGTTTTACTCTATCAGTCGCGATATCTCGCTCCCTCTTACTGAAGAACCATGCATTTAGAGGCGACGCCGGAACACCAAAAAAGACAACAATACCCCAAAACATCGTCATCGGCCCAAAGACGAGGTACACGACTTGCCAGACGGCATACTTGGAGCTCGAATGATCTTTACCCGAGAGGCCGTATGTAATAGCATCAGCCATGAAAGAACCGACAGCACTGGCAGACCACCATAGCGATGTGCGTAGAGGCTGCTCCTCTCGTGTCCAGTATTGAGAGATTAAGATAGTGAGGATGGGTGACATGCAGGATTCGAAAACACCGAGGAAGACGCGGTTCACGCAAAGCGTTGCAAAGTCTTTTGTGAATGCAGTTGTGCATGCGGTGAGACCCCAGAGAAAGATCATTACGCCAAAGTATCGTCCGCTGCGTAGCGATTACATGACGTTAGGCAGATAAACTTGGGCAAGGTCAGGAAGGATGAAGACTTACATGGGAAGCTTCTGCATTAAGAGAGAGCTGGGATATTGCCAGACCAGGTACCCCAGGTAGAAGATCGAGGAAGACCAGCTATACTGTTGTCCCACGAGGTTCTATGCAGATGTCAGTCGCTACATGTAGATATCTGCAAGGTGTATGTTCGCTAACTAGATCTTCCTTGATGCCGAAGATGGAGGCCTCGGACAAAGCGACTTTATCCATGTAGTTGAGGACGTATGTGAACGCCATCTATTTTTGTTGCAGTCAGTTTCGCATCCTAGTTTCATAGTCACCACTTACCATGGGCAGCAAGATCAGGTCGAGCTTCCATCGGACCCTCGCGTCTTCCTTGGAGCTGTACACAATCCCAAGTGGGGGAGAACCCAGTTCCTCCGACTGCTTCTCATCGTCATCCAAAGTAGCGGTTTGTTTGCGACCGCCAGCTGTATCTTCAACCAACTCGCCCATCCCGACAGTCGAGTTCGTCGGCACGGTGGTGACTGGTTTGAGGTCTTTTTCCATTGTGTTGACTTGTGAATGCACGCTCAGAATGACACCTTACCAAGTGGTAGGCGTTGATTGTTTGCGATTCGCTGCCATTTATATCGCGTGGTTATGTTTGTGCAGATACTGGTTGTAGCACCGAGGATGGTTCTGTTTGGCGGGGATGATAGCGCTCGCTGAGATGGCTCAGAAAGGTATAGCTCGATCTGGGGTCGCCCGGTTGTCCGTTTTGGGCCGAGTGCGCGAGATGGCAAGATAGCGCTCCTGAGATCTATGAGGAAGCATGTTATCGACTTTTGCCATTGTTGACTCGAGTATTACACTAAGGTCGCAAACGATTTTCAAGCAATGAAGAAATTGGAAAATATGTCTTGTCGTTATATGGTTTCATTGGTCATGTACATTAAAACCCATCGCCAATTTCTCCCCACTAGCTCGTATCCATAATTATCAATTCACAATTCTCTTCACTAACGAGTCGGCTTAAAGCCTCCCTTAGGGAAAGGCACAATATTCTCCTCAGCAGTATGCTTCACCTTACCCATCGAGAGAGAGAACTTCTCCTGGTCACAGATGCTGTACACATTGCGCATGAAAGGGTCACCAAAGAGAGACACAGGGTACCCACGAGAAGCGGCGAACACTCCACAGGTGCCATCAGGGAACTTTGACACGATGCCGTAGAGCGGCACCTTGATTGTGCCGTGAACGCCAAACTCGACAGCGATGTACCCATCGTTGCGCTTGGTGTCAGCGTACTTGCAGTCAACCACGAAGTATTGCTGGCCAAAAGGCTGTACCTTGGCATTAAAAGCGCGGAGGACAGGGGGCATGGTCTTGTCCGTGAGGTACCAGCTCGCAGTGCCACTGTCGATCAGCACGGGAACACCAACGTTCTTCTTTCCGTATGTTTCCTTTGTGCGGTTATTGCCCTTGGTGAGGAAGACCTCGACAGAAGTGACGTTAACCGAGTTCGTCCGACCATCGCTGAGCTCCATGTTGAAGGGGTCGACCATGGGCACGGTGATGAGATCACCGTCAATCTTGGCCTTGTCGTAAGCACCACCAAGGAGCATCCTGGCATTGGCAGCTTTCTTATCATCGGGCCCAAGGTAGATGCTCGTCGCGAGGTAGTTGATCTTGGATGCGTTCTTCAGCTCCGGCAGGAAGTACGAGGAGAACCTGTCAATGCACTTGGGGCCAGCAAATGAGCACTCCAACGATAGACCTGTTCCACCGCATGTCAGTTCGGCATCTTCAAGATGGGATAGCTTTTCTTACCAAGAATTGTGCTGATATTACCGCTCAGCTTGTCGGGGAAACTATAGTCGGATGTCATGCCAAAGTACATGTTCTTGGTTGAAACGCCGCCGATGACAATAGTGTCCTCCAGATAATCGCCTCGACCGACGTAGCCTAGGGCGTCGGCGAAGTCAGCACCTGCATAGCGGGAAGTCCTACGACGATAATTAGCGACAGAAATTGGAGGTATAAAGGTGCATTCAGCATACTTGGATGTCTTATTGTTAAACGTGCCAAAGGTCTTGCAGTTATTTCCCTTCTTTTTGCAGACCTCATTACGAGGGTCTAGGAAGGAATATCGCGGGCTGCCCGTATCGATCTTGAGATACTCTGTCTGCGGCGGTGTGCCAACCTGGAGCTTGGCATAATACGCCGTCAGGCCCTCATCACGAGATAACGGGACGGAGATAACACCAGCAGGAGTCTTGCTCGCGGGAAATCAAAGCGCAGACTATCTATAGACTATGTAACACTGGAACGAGGCGGAACGAGGTCGTGCTCTTGGCCATAAAGAGAGCAAGAAACCTACTTTTACATTGCTTTCTGGTCTACCTGGTCATACTGCACCACTGTTCTCACCATGTCTCTCAAACTCCTCCAAGTGACCGCCGTCTTGGCTGCTTCTGCCCATGGCCTCGCTGTGCCGGATAGCCAAGGCGCTGCTTTCAGCGTCGATGCTTTGCCGTCGCCACCGGAGGAATTCGTGCCTGCTGCTGAGAGGCAGCGGCTTGAGGCGAAATACTCTGCGATCCATGGGGACACCATAGAAGCGCGCAGCGTGAAGCAGGCGGGTTCTGTGAAAGTGAAGCCTTCCTCGGATGGCAATTCATTCTTCGTCCCTACAGTCGTCGAGAACCAGACTTTCAAGATGATTTACGACACTGGATCTGCCGACTTGTGAGTGCCTCCGTTTTCAGTATTGCGCACCAAGACTAATATACCGCCTCACAGATGGGTGTATTCCAACGAGTCTTCTATCTTCCAGAGCGAGGATCACCCAACCTATGCCCCAACTTCATCCGCACACCTTCTCAAGAACTACAATTGGTCCATCACGTACGCCTTTGGCGACGAAGTCAGCGGCGTCGTCTACACCGACACCGTCAAGGCAGGCCCCGTCGTAGCCCAAAAGCAGGCCGTGCAAGCCGCCACCGTCATCCAAGCCGAGTTCGCCTCGGATGGCATTCTTGGTCTGGCATTCAGTACCATCAACACCGTCAAACCCAAGAAGCAAAAGACTTTCTTCGAGACTCTCCTGCCCACTCTCAAGAAGAAGGTCTTTGCCGCTAATCTCAGGGTCGACGGCAAGCCTGCGACTTGGGATTTCGGATACATCGACAATACCAAGTTCAAGGGTAAAGTGGCCTATACCCCCGCTGTCAGCACGAAGTACTGGTCGATGAACGTGGGCACCTATGCAGTTGGTAAAGGCTCATTCACCAGTAGCAAAAAGAAGGTTGGCGAGGTCATCGTCGACTCCGGCACGACCCTTGTTTATCTCCCTGAAGCTGTGGTGAACGACTACTACAGCCATATCAAGGGCTATAAGCTCCAGGAGGAGGCTCTCGCACATTCCCGTGCAATAGCACTGTTCCAGACTTTCACTTCAAGATTGATAGCAGAACGCTCTCTATCCCTGGGCGGGACGTCAACTATACTGTATATGACCGCGCTAATCGTATCTGTGGTGGAGCGATCTCTACTCAGCTTAATAGCAAGTACTCTGTGCTAGGAAATTTGTTTATGAAGAACTACTATGTTGTTCATAGCCAGGAGGAGGCTACTCCAAAGCTTGGATTTGCGCCGCATTAATCATTCAACTAGACTCCTGGGGAAGAAGCTGGCCTCGTATTTGCATTTTCCTTATAGTATGACGAGAAGAGTTTTCATGAATTGAGTGAATAGGTAATTGGCCTTTAAATATATAATGTTTGCATAATGGCCTCCCTCAGAGACAAGCACCGAGCGCTATAAACAATGTACTGAACCTATACATTCTTTTAGCAACTATTTGTTCAGAATCGCACAGTGCTGACAGTGTCATCTCTCTTTTTAACCCTCATACTGGAAATTACATCTACGGCAATATTGGTAATTTCGATGTCTTGACGCCTTTCATTTCGGTGATAGCTGGTGAAGAATTCGATAACGGCATGCTTGTTCAAGATCTTTTGATGCTCAAGACGGGGTTTATACCCTGGTGTCATTCTGGTGCCTCCTTCTCTATACCTTGATCCTACGGCTTACTCATCGAGCTCGCCATCATTCTTATGTACATCTTCGTTTTCTGTCACCCCATGTCTGCTAGTCTCAGAAATATTCTCTGACTATTCTACTAAAACTACACCTGCAGCTTGTAGTCTACGTCTATAATCGTCCGCCGGATACCCATCCATCTCTTGCATAACTTCTATCATCCGCTCGGTATAGAATCCTCCTAGAAAGTCTGACGCTGACTGATTTCGACCTTGAAACTCCGTTTCGAACTCTGCATCGAGATCGTCAAGCTTTTGAAGTAAATGCCTATCTTCGGCTAGTAATTCCGCCCATTCATCCTCATCAGCCAGATTTCCCATTCCTAATACGGAGTAAAACCGGGGACAGTGACCAATATGTCTTACCCCTAAGCATTCCATTGTAATTGTGTGGATAGCACATCTGGCAAGATAGGACGGGTCAGTATTGGTCATCTTTTCAACCAGACCAATGAGATTCCGTATGCGGCCTATGGCTTCAAGCTTCCTACGAACTTGAAAGAACGTGAGGTTCGTAAATCCAGAGAACAAAGAAGCCAAAGGCCGGTTAAAAGCACCTGATATGCAGGGGCATGGCAGATCGGACTGCACCTCGCTGTTGCAGATTTTGGTAATCAAGCTGATTCCTTCCCACGACCAGTTGATCGGATTGCTCATTTGATAAGAAAAGTACGAGGCGCTGCCCCTACCAATCCATCCTCCCAGTGTATGTAATGCAGATGTCTGGTAGCCTCCAATCCTGTATTCCATTTTCAGATAATCGTGCTTCAGCAACCAGTTCAGATAGATAATACTCATCTCGAGCCTATCACGTGAGGGTGGAGAAAGATAAACACGTACTAGGAGTGGCTGGAGACCATCCTCATCAGAAGGTTCAATGCCAAACTCATCGGCCAACAAACACATTTGTGGAGAAAGTGGTTCTTCGAACAAGCCTCCGGAAGTGTAGCATAAATGATAGGGTTTGAGGCCATAACCCATCTCAAACCCTTGTCTTGTTGATTCACCGCATCGTGATTCTAATTCCTTCCACAGGAATCTCGCAGTAGCGTCAGGAAGAAAATTAGAGGTAACTCCATAACGATGTATGACCTCAGGGGGTAGCAATGCGAGAGTAAGATCTCGAAGTCGTCGCCGCCGGTTCTTGAAGTGCTTGAATAATAGCCTTCGGCATCTCAATGAACAATCCTCAATGAATACTCGGTTCATCAAATGAGTCGGCAGGCAGCAATCAGCCTCTAGGAGCAGTTGGACAGAGGCAGCACATTGGCAATTCTGGCAAAGCACCCACTTGTCTGCTTGGGTACATTTTTCTCCACTTGACCATACTGCAAGTTCCAGAGGACTAAAATTTATCGATTTCTCGTCGCACAGCTGATACACAGCTTCGCCGTGTCGTAGAAGTAGACCAAGTCCTTCTGGCCAGTTAATGCTAGCGTGCAATATGTTGCGGTTATAAATATCTTTTTCGAGAATGTCTTCATGAAATTGGCCGCCCGCAGTCAAGTCTACGAGCCTTTTCCGGTCTTGCTGCATAACTGCCATAAAGATGTCATTAAATCCAAATGCTGAAAGGTATCTGTTAGATGTGTGTGATTGAAATGGGGGAAGCTGGCTTACCCTCGGCAATCTCAGGGTACTTACCCCAAACTTGCAGTAAGTCGTAACTTGATAGTATATGCCGTCCAAGAAAAAGCTTTTCATGCTTTCCGATACCCGTGTCGCAGAAGGATATATCAAGTGTTGCGATGAAGGCATATAATTGGAAAAGCATCCTTAAGGAGTTAGGGTGCCATAACTTGTGAAGAATCGTTCTGGTTTATGTAAGTCAAGTAAAGTGAAACTGAATGATGTACTTATTACTCTTGGTAAAAATTAGAGGTACTGAGTGGGACCCCAATATCAAACAAGTATGACAGAAGCGAGCGAATCGACAAAAGTATGTCTTCGAAAGTCATTGCTTCTCTCGAAAGCGTAGGGATCAGTTGTCTCCGATAGATCTCAACATTTCGTTAATAGAAGGTCGGCTTGTGTGTTCTTAACCAGAATATAAACTCACGGTCATGGATTTATGGGCGATATTATCCCCAAACCTATCCACGTCAAACGGTGACGCAGCACCTGACGTATAAATGGTTCTGAGATTCTTTATGAGGGCTGAGGTCTCTTCATGTAGATCAAAATAGTGATCAAGTTCCTGGTAGTATGTATACTTGTCTTGGAAGTCAAGAAGTGCCCGAAAAGCCGGGCTCGTCTCAACAATGTTGCACGGCTGTATCCCGAAGGAAAGACTGTATGCCCCAGGAGGATATTCTCGAGTCAGTGACATAGATAGAATTCGAGAAAACTGATATCGAAATCCAAGGTAGTGAAATGTAGTCTTTGACGTCTGGAGTGTATGGCTGGAGAAAACACAACCAGGCTGATGGCGTTGTCGTATATGCGCTTGTTTCAAGACGATCAGAACTCCCCAGGATCGATTAACATAAGATGATTTCCGACAAATAGAACGGGTCGGAGGGTCGGAGCAAGTACATTCTGGGGCATTGAGTGCTTTCATCATTATTTCTTCTTTCTGAGAGTTCTGCAGATAACGAGGTTGCACAGTGACGTCTGAAACAGGACTGCTAGTGTCGAGGCAGTTATCCTGGCCATGTTGATACAACTTTGTCATTTCTCTCTCGGGGCGTTGAATGACTGGACTGATGGCGTCAAGTCGCCTGGCAATTGTGCCTAGCATGTTGTGCGTAATGCTATCGTTAGCATTGGTGTAGTTTTTCAAAATCCGCAAGTCTTCGCTGATGCCGATATTGATATCACTGTGAGGAATTAGTGACAGCGAAGGCTCATTCTAGTGGAAATTCCTCACAGGTTGAAGTTTTGTACGAAACTGCTCAAAGTCACATTGGCCTTTGAAAGCTGATCTTGAAGTTGAATCAACTTTTTCTGATCAAATGGATACTTCGCTATCATCACATGCTTCCTCATCTTTCCTTTCATGTCGGACAAACCCTCATCTCTAGTGAGGTTCAGCATCAATCGCTGCAGGGCGACGAGTTCGAACTCGCAACTGGCAAGTCCCTGATTGACTCCATTGGCAGATAAAGCGTGGCGATGCCCAAGTTTTAAAGTGCTTGACTGGATGATGAAGATGTTTGATTGCAAAAGAGTAAGACTTCGGCTGGCTGACTCAATGTCTTGGTGTCGACCTTTGACGCTCCAAAGCTCTTTTTGACATAATTACCTGTCCCTTCAAAATCCCACTCCAATGAAACGATCTTTCCGGCACCGGGAGGAACTTCAATGCGTACCTTGAAAGTCACTATGCTGCCTGCTTCAACTTTGACGTCCTTTTTGCCGTTGACACTAAGTTCTATGACAGGTTGGAGGCCTTTTCTTTCCGAAGCCGCAGCAGGAAGTTCTACTTGAGCATTTCGTATGGTATAGTTGGTTGGAATGCTGCGATATGTCCCGGTTTCGCACCAGATACTCAAGTCTCGCAGGTGCTGCTCGTAAAGGCCTGCAAAGTCCACCGCTTTGGAGCTCTTGGGACCTACAACGGGACCCATTTGATGATCCGCATTCTCAGTGTAATGAAGTTGAAACTTATCATCGGCTTTATCCCCATATACCTTTCTGACCTGTTGTTTGTACCAATCTGCATGCCACGGGAACGCATCAATGTCCATCAAGTTATCCATGACGATCATCTTGCCGTTGAACTTGCCCGAAAAGGTAGCGCCACCACTTGCAGACCTTGCAATCTGCTCTGCCACACGCACAGATCGCTGAGGATAGATGGGTGCTCCGTCGTAGTCACGGAGATAGTCATAGCCGTAAAACCCGGGGCGTTTGGGAACTGAGTAGCGATGGAGTGCGTGCATGGCTAGAAACATACGGTTGTTTACTTGTACTTGAGTCCCTTGTTGTAAGGTTGAGAGGAGTGCGGGGTCATTGTTCGGGTGAAAGGTGACAGTCTTATCGTTACTGTGATCGCGGCCCTTAGCAGTGATGTTACCAACTACTTCGCCATCTGTAGAGACGATATTGATGTCGAGCCAGTAAGTTCTCGCTGACTTGGGAGCCGCGTCCAGGGTGAGCTCAACAGGGACCTGATTGACGTCACGCCGTATAGAGATAATGGAGGTCTTGTAATCAAGCATCTCCCGGCGGAATATCTCGCCAAGCCTTGAATCCTCTTCACTCAGGTATCCAGGCTCGTTCCAGAAGTCATCAACGTAGCTGGGATCCATCCTCATAGCGGCCGGTCCAGACACACTCCTGATTGCTTCCCAAAGTGACTCAGAAGCCCCAGTTTCATCGAAGCTTTCCCATCCTTTGACTGGAACACCAAGGGCCATGGCTTCTTCAAAGACGCTACACTCGGTTGGGTTCAAGCTTGAGTAGATGTCTTCACTACCGCCAGGCTTAAGCGCATCTTCGATCTCGGCACTCTTGTTCTGAAGGACAAGACCTGCGAGAGCACGGATAGACCAGTTATTGATGGAAACTGGTACCGCCTGGACAAGCGTCACGGCACCAGACCATATACCTACTGTATTCTCCATCGCCCCAACAGTGACAAAAGAACCACCGCTGCCTCCGTAGATATACCCATGGATCTTATTGGTCTTGGGCTTGTAGTACTCGCGTGCGATCATCATACCAACCTTGGCTGCAGCTGCGTCACCGCGGTAAGTTGGCCTACCAGACGCACGAACGGTATATCCTCCGCTGTCTGCTCCAAAGCCAATTTCTCGATCGGACGCAGTTGAGTTTTGTAGTGGAAAGACGAGTTGGAAGAAACGACCCTTCCATCCCCTTTTGGGGAGGTAGATGTTGAAGTCGACGGCGGTCCCGTCAAAATGTCCTGAGACTCGAATATGAGAGACTGGTAATGTCTCATGAGTGTCATCGTCGAGGATGGGCCGCGAGTAGAGAGGATCAACGCAGTCTTCGGTGATTTTCCATACTCCATCAACTTGGATGCATGGATCGCCGGTCAGCTTTGGCGTGGTTGGCAGGATGGCAGGTGAGGGGTACAAGAAGCTCTGTTCCGAGTTGAACCAAGTCCTAATACAACTGTTATTAATTTTCTCATTCGTGTTTTAGTCGTCAAAGACATACAAGGCTCTAAGAACGTTTGAAGATACCATGTTTGGTAAGATTGGTTCTACAGTGAAGAGAAAACTGTAAAGAGCAAAGCTAATTGAGTGGCTTTACCAATCTATCGATCTATTCTTCTGATGACTTATATACATGGTTGCCTCGGATAGCTCGGGCGTTGACGACTTTACCAACACGCGGAGTAAGCACCTCAGTTGACACTCGCGTTGGTCCACTGGTCGTATTTGACCGAGAATTATGTGATTGGCCACGCCCAGGAGCTAAGGAGCACGAAAACATCTGACCCCCGTGCTTATGCATCAGAAAGGATTAGTCTAGAGTCTACTAAGCCCGTGATAAACTTCGCCCAGTCTTCTTGCCACCTGGTCTGAAGGTCAAAAGCGTTATTATCAATGATACTTTGGCTAACTATGAAGAAACAATACAAACACCTAAGCACATACTCCATCTTCAAACAGCGCCTTAATTCCAAGTAGATGGCCCAAACGTTTCATTGGTGCCCAACTTCCTCCACGGAGTACCCATCCCATCTGCAGTCGTGCCCTGGACGTTGTTTCCCCACCAGCTGAGACTAACACCAGGGAAGACGAGTGCAAAGAAAATCACGATGGCAGATATGGCAAGACCAGAATCAAGCGCTGCAGACAGAACGTAATTATACTGTTCATGTTAGCTACACTGAGCCTTGACAGAAGATTTCATGGCAGACTCACCTTTGCCCACCAGTGCGGGTACTTTCCACGGATCCACTTGTTGAAAATGAATGAGACTGCAAACGCGGAACTGTAGTTGATACCAGTAGCTGGAGGCACGTTTCCAGTACCGGCAAAGAAGAGGGGCCAGTGAAGGTTGCGTAACAACTTGCTGTCGGGGAACTTCTTCTTCAGGAAGAACGTCACTACTGGTAGTAGCGCTCCGAGCCAGAACAGGTGCAACAGTCCAGAGTAGATCTTACCCACGCTATACAAACGTGCGGGGCCGACTGCTCCCCAAACGATACTTGACGAGAAATTGACGCGACCTTGAGGGCAGGTGTACTTGTTGGGTTGGTCGCTCTCACAGATGTCCTTGACATGGTGCAACATCCACAGAACAACAGCATTCTGGGTGAGAGATCCAACGATGCACGCACTCAACTGTGCGACGAATAGGGTACGACGAGGTATCTTCATGTACAACCCGAGTTTCATGTCTGAGGCAAAGATCATCGCTTGGCTTAATCCTGTGTAGGCGTAGAACTTGAAGATGAGCATGACGACTGGCTTTCCTGGAATGGCGTAGCCTGAGATGACCTCACCGAGAACAGTGAGGACGTTGCTGTTGAGATTGGCGACGGCGTAGACACTTCCTGTGGGGATGAGATAGAAGGCAGCGAGACCAAAGGCCAAGAAGACACCCCAAACGGGCATCTGTGTATCATACACTTCTTGCACCATGATGGTGAGGCCAAGAACAATAGCGGTCAATGCGGCGTACCACCACCAAGGAGCATCAGGATATCGCTCAATCAGCCGACCATGAATGTCCTTCTTGCGCTGGGGATTGAAAGCGCCAACGATCTGCTTCCAGTAATTGAGAAAGATGTATGTCGGTACGCAAGTCATTGTCGCAAAAGAAACACCGTAGCTCAGAGCGAAAGTGACTGGCATGAAAATAGGACTGTAGTCCTTGTAATTCTCCGGTGAGAAGTTTCCATGGCGATCCACAACGCGCGAGGCGTTGAAGACATTGCCAGTGTTGTCGTAGATGTCACCGCCTGAGAAGGGGAGGTACGCTGTGTACCAAGTGTTTGTGTAGTACAGGATTGGTGTGACGAGAGCGAAGAGGATGACCCATCCGGCGAAGACGTTGGCTTGTGCCCAGAAGGGGACAACGAGAGGAGAGCCGTTGTATGCGATTTGAGACCAGTCGAAGGTTGTGGGGAGGTAAGCGAGACCGGTTGACATGCCAAACAGGTTGTTAACGACGATGTTGTCTATCAGAGGTTAGAATGCAGTGGGATGGATCATGTGTGCGATGAACTTACTTGGCGCAGCCCAGCAGATGAAGGCAAAGGTGCTCAGTCCAGTGAAGAGAAATCCAGGAAGCCAGTACTAATGAGCAATCAGCCCCAACATCATACAGGAGAAACAAGAGGAAGCACTCACCCATAACCAACCACCCGCAAAAACGTAGACAAAGAACCGATATCTCGAGATACTCCACCCATCAGCCATCGGATTCGCCCTCCCATGTAGAGTCTGAAACAGCGCGGCATTAGCCAGCGTCGAAGGCCAAACCATATGCGGCGGCTCAACGATAAACCTATAAGCCATACCCGCCATTCCAAGACCAAACAGCTGCATCGTAAGCGCGAGTAAAAACTGATACCCAACAGGAGTTTTCAACCCCAAGAACGCAGGCGCAACTTGAGCCTGGATGACATCCGTCGCCCAAGACGGTCCGAACGAAAGGTTCGACATGATTGTGATGAGGGCGTGCTCTTTTATGTTGAATTGATGATCTGGGTTAAGCGCAATTTCCCTCCCGAATAGTGTGATTCTCATTATAGGGAGGGCGTGCGCAAGGGCTCGTCCGGCTGGATATGCGACTAATTGTGCGACGAGTGATGAGATGGTGACACTGGGATATCTCATCGAAAAGAACTGATTGATCCCAGTACCAAGGATTGTGAACAGAAGACCTAGCGTCCATGCACGGAGCGTGTTGACGGGCATAGAGGGATCATCGACATTGGGGACATTAGCTCTGACTTCAGGCTGGGGTGAGTTGTCCGAGTCAATGTCGTAGTGCTCGTCTATACCGCCGATGGCGAAGGCAGTAGCTTTGTCGGGGTTATCCATGATTTCTTCAGACGTGCCTTCAATGGTACCGTCTTCTTGCCTTGAAGGGCCAAGGTTGTCCGCGTATTCGACTTTGGGTGCCATGATGGCTATTCAGTCTAAAGACGGACCGTATAGAAAAATTGAGAATTGAATAGAGAGATGACCGTCGAAGCAGGATTTCTTGGCGCGAAGGTCTCGGCATTTTATAACTTTGTCTTATCGCGAGTAATGTCACATTCGATGCAACTCCCCTCCCCGGATTTCGGCAAACGTTAGTTTATCAAGCCCCTCATGCAAGAAGAAGGTCCAAGCGATGTTGTCATTCAAGCTAGCGTGTGATTGGTCGCCGGATCATCAGGTCCTTAGCCTCGGGGTTAAGGAGAATTAATTGCTACCCTCCCTTATCTCGACACTTTTTGACTATGGGTTAGTTCTTGATTAAGAGTTGCCAATTGGGCATGACAAACTGAGGCTTATTGCGGGGTAATTGACGTGAGGAAGGTCCAGCCTTGATTCGTCACGAGATATCCTATCAGCTCCGGTTACGGGCGTCATGTCGCTAATAAAACGGCCAGCTTGAGCGTCTGATAGCACTTTTCTGTTCTTCACCCTTATCTTTCATCTTAGTCCGAAGTTAGTTCTTTCAATCATGGCTAGCACAATAGCACCCTTGAACAAGGACTCGTCCATCCTCATCATCGGAGCGCAAGTCTCAGCCCCCACCAATACACCATCAAGGCTAATCCCCAGTTCTGATTCTAGGGGCACATTCGGTATCAGTACAGCCTACCATTTAGCTAAGCGTGGCTTTACCAACATCGCTTGCATCGACCGCCACCCATGGCCCAGTCTAGACTCTGCTGGTCATGACTTGAACAAGGTGATGCGTACTGAGTACGACGAACCGCTCTACACGCGACTCGCTTTAGAAGCACTCGACGCTTGGAGAGATCCAGAATGGCACCATGTATTTTTTGAGACGGTAAGTTACCGATCTTGATATCCTTCCTTGCGACTTAGACTCACCAAAGCAGGGACGTATCACTACTACGACAGGCGACAAGAAAGCCGAATCTTTTCTTGAAAAGTCATATGAGAATCTCAAAATGGCAGGAAAGGCTAGCAAATTAGAGCTCATTAGTGGCAGGGACGAGATTGTTAAGCGTGTTCCCCAGCTGAAGGATGCAGTCGGGATTGAGAACTGGAAGGGCCTATACAATAGCCTCGGCGGATGGGTCCACGCTCGAAAAGCCCTGGAGAAATGGGCATTTCAGTGCGAGAAGATGGCCGTAAAATTCGTCTCAGGTCTGGGCGGTACTATGGCCGGCCTCGAGCTCGATACCTCCGGTTCAATGACTGGAATCCGTGTCGCTTCTGGCGAGGTCCTTCGTGCGGATCACTACATCCTCAGTACGGGCGCTGCATCGCCACAACTACTGCCCGAGTTGTCGCAACAGCTGTGGTCAAAGTGCTGGACTTTGGGCCATATTCAGCTTACGGATGAAGAGGCTGCTAAGTGGAAGGGGGTTCCTGTCATTGATAACTATGAGCTCGGGTTCATGTTTGAGCCGGATCCAGATACAAGTAGGTTACGCTTCAGATATCGGCTGTCAATATTGGATCACTAACAAAAGAGTAGAACTGATCAAGATCTGCGACAACAACCCTGGCTATCAATACGAAAAAGGCACCTTCGTCGATGAGAAAGGTAACACGACTCGCTACTCGATTCCCCGGTACTCAAGCGATCATCCTCAAGATGGCATCCCCCATGAAGCTGAAGTCGCCCTCAGAAAGTTCATCAACACCGTCATGCCCCAATTCTCCGACAGGCCCCTCCTAGATGCAAGAGTATGTTGGTGTACCGATTCACCCGATGCACATTGGCTCATTGATCGCCACCCCAAACATAAGGATCTTCTTCTCGCAACAGGCGATTCTGGGCACGCGTTCAAGATGTTTCCGATTATTGGAAAGTATATCGGTGATGCGCTGGAAGGCCGTGATACTGGATTGAGGAAGGAGTGGGCTTATGGAGGACGGGTTGCGAAACCGGCTTCGCATCGACCGGATACTGAGATTAAGGATTTGAGAGATGTTTTGGATCTCAAGAAGGAAGCGAAGCTGTGAATGATCATCACAATCATAGGTGCCAAACCTCCCTCTTACTGGCAATTGCGTTGCCAAGTGACAAGAAGGTAAATTAAGTATAGACTTGAAAAATCTTAGTCTAGTTATCTCTGTCACCCTGCTATAGGGCCAGAAGCCTCTTGCTCCCGTAAGCGACCCGTAGAACTAAAACATTTGTCTCAATCCCATTCCATCTAGGGACTCTCACAGCCCTCATAGTAGTCGTAAACTGAAACATCATCAATCTGAATCTTGACCGTTCCCGCCGACGGCTGACTCGTACAAAAGAACCCAATTGACAACCGCTGGTTATCATTCTCAGCAGCAAACCGATACTCCTGCTCGTAATACACATCCTGCGTCATTGCCTGATCACCATCAACAGCAATAAATAACCTATTCGCACCATCCGAACCAGCCATTGTACCGATTCTGCATGCTTCTGCCTCGAGAGGCTGGCCTTCAGTAAGCGCCCAGTGGAACTTGAAGACGTACTCGTGGCCAGCGACGGTGTTGGTGAGTTCTTGAAGAATGGCCGAACTTCCTGAGATCGAAGCGTCGGGGTATGAATATTCCCTGATATCTGTTAGCAGTGTCGTTTATAAAGGGGGGGCTAAGGTTGGGCTGACATAGAGCGGGCTCCTGTTCTGGGGAATTCGGTTGACAGAGTCGAGACACCGAGTATGATCCACGGGTCGGCGGTGGGTTGTCCGTTGCCGTCTAGATTATCGAAAGAAGGGTTCTTGACATAGTTGGTGTATTCTCCCGTGAACTCGCACACAGGCGCAGCAGAAGTCGTCGCGGTAGCTGTCGTAGAGACATCGGTGGTCGTAGAAACAAACTCGGTCGTGGTGGCATCAAGGCTCGCGGTTTCGGTAGCGGAAGTGAACAAAGTGGAAGAATCACCAGTAGTGCTCAAAACCTCAGAAGAAAAGGTAGTCTCAACCGACGTGGCGACCGAAGATGTTTCGACCGTTGCCGACGTCTCAACCGCGAGCGAGCTCGTGGCAGTCAGAGAAGCTTCAGTCGTAGCAGTACCAGAAGTCTCCAATCCTGAACGAGTGACGGGCTTGCAAGGCCCAGCGCTAGCCTGTCCGTAAAGGGCAAAAGCTGCAACGACAGCTGAGTACTTGAGCAACATCATATTTACAAAGAAGGAATTAATGAGCGGAATAGCGTCGAAGCGCAGAATTGAGGAACGAGCGGATGGCGATTCGAATAAACATCTTCGGGGCTCAGTGGGATTAAATACTCCTTTGTGAAGACTTTTCGTAATCTCCGAGACTGCGCTATTGGCTTGGAAATTCGATAGTTCACGATGGCGCGAAGTGGTGATTATTGCTTATTTTTCAGCCTAACTGGTGCGATAAGATTAGATACAGTCTGACCCGACGTCATTATTCAGAAGCGATGTCCCTAATTAGAGAAAGAGAAATAATATACAAACTTCTATAATACAGTAGTATTAGTAGATGTATGTTAATATAAGCGATTTCTCTATATGATTCATTATTAGATCTTTATTTATGTTGAGTTTAATGCATTTACTATCGCTCCTGAATTATATATTTCTATGCGGTACTTTAAAAACTTATCTTCACTACAAAGTAAGTATTCTCCGTCTCCTACAGTATTCGGATAAACAATTGATTCTCAGCTTTACATGAGTATTTGGACAATCTCAGCCGATACAAGGCTAGACCTTTGAGAAGCTCTGGAATGTGACGATGTGTGTGCAGTGCCTAGTGTGATGCAGAGTGATGAGCCTTAGTCTGTATCAATACATTGTCAGACAGAGTACAATCCTGGCCTTGTACAAGTCAAAAGGTCTTGTCTGTGTGTGCCAAGCCGCATTGCAATGTTCTGCACCCTGATGTCCCAGTTCACTCTGAACACAATCTTCAATCTCATCTCAGTCTCACCAAGCTCCCCCTCCTCGTCCTCCATTCTCGCGACAGTATCACATACCACCCGTTCCACCGTACAACACAAACGAAAACGGTAGTTACCCCGCGATATGTGATAGACTATCAGCCAAGGTCCCTCCTCGTGTCTGAGACAAAATGCAATAGTCACATGTAAGCGCTGGAAACTCGGATGTGTGATGCAATATCTGCGAGTGAGTGCATATATGACGGCAGTTTCTGTGCCGCTGAGCCTTTTGGGCAGGTCTCTTGGAATTGTGGCTGGCTGAGCAATGTATGTCTCGGTCGTACTCGGATGTCATTGGTGGTGCAGGTTCTGTGTCACGTCGGCTGGTGTTGATCCGTAAGAGACTCCGCATCTTCTTTCAGCTCGACCTGCATCCCATTCCGAGGTCCATTATGTATAAAGTCAAAGCCATCAAGCCTGCTCTATCGTTATTCCCTTCTTCAAAACAATCTCACTATCCCCGTCACAACTTCATTGTCCAACATGGCTTCACTACCCGTCACAGCCCACCGCCCCATCGGCAGTTGGCTACCCGAGCAACGCCCTGCAATCCAAGACTGGATCGCTTCTAAGCTCAAACAAACCAAAAAGAAGAACTTTGCTTCTCTTGATCCCAACCCCCAGATCGTGGCTTTTCAGAAACTCGTCAATGACAACCCAGACCTCAAAACTCTGGCCAACGACATGTTTACCCAGTCTTCCAAGCACTATGACCCCACGGGTGAGCCAGCGCTCAAGACCTTTGACGAGTTCATCGATGTCCTCAGTCTCATCATTCAATCTGCCCCGCCCTTCTTTGATAAGCAGGATCCTCCTACTGCGATGGGCATGATTGGATTCCCTATCAACGCTGTCCTTGATTGGCCTATGGGAACTGTTGCTGGGTATGAGTTCTGGCTTCTTCCTAAAGTTAACACCTCGTTCAAAGGTGTTCTCAACTCCTGGGGCTCGTTCTTGGCATCTTCTGGCTCTCAGTCTGGTCTAGAGGGTTGGCTGTCCAAGGACGCACTTCACATGCTAGCCACTGTAGCCAACACTGGTGATCTCGGCGGCCCAACATTCGACAAGATCTTTATCTGCAATCCGGCTGATAAATACTACGGCTACAGTTCCTGGGACGATTTCTTCATCAGAGAGTTCCGAGATGGCATGCGCCCCATCGCCTGTCCAGACGACGACCTTACAAACCCAGAGTACCCTGATCCAACCCGCGTCATCACCAACGCATGCGAGTCCGCCCCCCTCCAAGTCGCCGAGAACGTCAAGCTACATGACCAATTCTGGCTCAAGTCGCAGCCATACTCCCTCGACAGGATGCTCAACTCCAACCCCAACACAAGCAAGCTCGTCGGGGGCACAGTTTACCAAGCCTTCCTTAGCGCAAAGAGCTACCATCGCTGGCACGCTCCCGTTAGTGGTAAGGTAATCGACATTGAACTTGTTCCCGGGTCGTACTACAGTGAGAACTACTTTGAGGGTCTGGCGGGTAATCCAGATGATCCTGATCCTGCGGCGCCGAACTACTCGCAGCCTTATATCAGCGCTGTGGCTGCGCGGGGAATTATCTGGATTCAGGCTGATAATCCGAAAATTGGGCTGATGGCTATTGTGTTTATCGGTATGGCTGAAGTGTCGGGCTGTGAGTTTATTGTTGAGAAGGGGACTCATATCACGAAGGGGCAGCAGATCGGCATGTTTCACTTTGGTGGAAGTTCGCACTGCATGATCTTCCAACCGGGTGTTGAGCTCTTATGGAAGCGCCCGCCTCCTTATGATATGGATACGGAGAACAACAGCCGTGTCAATAGTCTGCTTGCTGTTGTTGGTAACTAGAGTAACTTGGCAGTGGCTCTTGTTCATCGTGTTCAGCCGCTCTTGGATGGAACCGTGGGGGTATGGACTTGGTTGGGGCTACAAAGGTGAGGCTCACAGAGGCGGTGTCGATCATTAACTGGGAATGGTGGGGGGTTTGGCAGATGCATCATGGTTTGAGAGGACACGGGAAGGGATTTGAAGGGGGCCGCGGAATTTCTAGTCTAGGATAGAAATACAAGACTGTACTGTGCCTGATCCTCGGCCGATAATTCACTCGACAGAGTGAGGTCATCTCCATAACCGTATTTCCTTCAAGGCGACCCCAAATTTCGTGAGCAAACAATATCATGACCGGAAAGCTCAAAAAGCAACATGTTCTTCGGGTATCTCCCTGCGCCTGCTGTAAGAAAGACGTTAGCCCATTGATTGCGGCGTGATAGTTGCTGAGGCCACTTACTTCTGTTGAGACGATGGCTCGCTTGCGTCAAATGCAAATGTGTAGCGGTGCTCAGACCACCCAAGCACTGTCTATCTTCATCAAGTTGCGGCGAGCGCGCTACTCAGCGGCTGTTCATGTCGCTGGTGAGGATCTCATTCCACTTGCGATACCCAAACAGGTTCAAGTGAACATTGTCCTCACTCATGATGCCCGCCTGGTCATCCCCAAAAGGCAAGAAGACGCATCCGTTCTCATCAGCGATGGCCTTGAGCTGGTTGTTCGCATCATCAATCACATCAAGCTCCAAACCGCGCTGGATGAACAACGCAGTGATGACAACAGTCATGTCAGGGAACTCACTGCGCAACTGCTTCACCACGGCGCCGTACGCATCAGCATCACCCTTTCGAAGACCCTGCTTCTTGAGATTGTTGGATCCCATGTGGATGTACATAGTCTTGAGGTTGGGCTGATGCTGCTTCAGAAGGCGAACAAGACCTTGATCCATGCGGTACTGCACATTCAAGATCTTGTCGCCGCCAACACCGAGGTTAAGGATACGCGAGTCCTTGTTGATGCTCAGCATTCGGCCCGTGGTCTTGAAGCGCTCTACACCGCTGGCGCCGAGGAGGGCGGTGTTGTACTGGCCAGGGTTGTTCTTGATCTGGGGAGCGCGGGTGTTGTGGTGGGTTTGGTGCGAGCGAAGCTTGAACATCTCGTCGGCGGCAGGTTGGACGCTCACGAACTTGGCGGTGGTCTTGAAGCGCTCGAAGAGGCTGTCGCCGAGAACAGCGACGGTGTATTCACCCGGATGAGCCTTGATCTCGGGGACGTGAGTGTTGTGATGGGTCTCGTGAGATCGCTGCTTGAACATCTTGGGCGACTTAGCGATCGTCGCGGTGGAAGTTTCGTGGAGAAGAATGGACGAACAAATGGACGCGCGGGCGAGCACATTTTATGCTGCTGTCAGCGACAACTCAATCAGCGAAAAATGCACCAAATGAGGCTATTCCAACGCGCGAAAGTCAACGCTGCCGAAAGAGTCATTCGGTACAAGTCAACTTACAATATCGAAACCTTGTCTCGGGAATAACGTTTGTGGATGCGCGTGCAGGGTTGAGAGTGGTTAGAGTTGAGAAGAGGAGAAAGCTAAAGGGAGTCTAGCAGGGATAAAAGGCAGGGGATGGCTGCCTAAAGTCCAGTGGCACATTCACTGTTGCCCCGCCACAAAATGCCACTGTTACTGCCACTGCCACTGCCACTGCCATTCAGTTAGGCAAACTGTTTGTTCACTGGCATAAGGCGCCTGCTACCCTGTGACGTGATATAGCTGGATTTGCCAGTGCAATCAAGTGCAAGCATCCCAATTCACGAGGCAGCGGAGAATAATGATGATGATTGTATTGAATGACAGTTTGTTGCTTGCATTAGCTATTGTTCACTATTTGACCAACATTATTGTTCTTTACCTGATGGCAAAGCTACTGCATTTGTAAAGCTAGCGTGTTTGAACAAATGAGTGCAACACTGCCTTACACTTCTGACGCTTCACCAAACGGTTATGCCTAACATGTCTGGTCCACCAAACACCGCAAAACCATCAATAAAATTGTTTGCTTTTTAATCCATTGCTCTCCTAGTTTATTAAAAACTATATGGTTGCCTGGCAATAGGCATCCACGTTGTAGGTAAGAGGTCATCGTAGCAAACACTTTTCCATGGTGTTGGTACTTAGGCCAGGTGCAGGTTTGCTCTATTGCATGTCCCCATGCTATGCAGTATCATGCCACACAATCAGAAAGCGATTCCTGATTGTCAAAGTGCCTGCTTAGCCTCGAAGGTGAACATGAATAAACACCAAACCAGTCATCACATTACAGAATATTGTTGTTGTCCTCAAACTGCATGCAAGGTTTTGCAGCCACAAGACCCTGTTCCCACCACGCTTAGATGTCCACCATGAAACATCTGCAGATCAAGCCCAACATGCACAGCAAAGCATGGAAAACCTGTCGCTTGTCAAGCCTCTTCGGTAGAAAACCGAGGTGTGCCTTGCCACGCATGTTTTGCATCCGCCAAGACGGACATGCGTATCCTGATACGGGACACGCATCTCCAACGAACCTCCTTGGCCAAAGATCCTTTGGTTTACGAGCTGGCGATATTCTCCAAGTGATCTACAAAACTAGAATTTTCTGTTTGTCAGTGGAAGCGCTTCCCCTCACGGCAGATGGCACGGGTAGTAAACGCGGCGGTAAAATTACAAGCGTGATTCAATATCATGCAAAAGCCACATGGCAACCTACAACTCTAGCATATCCGCGATGTACCTCAAACCGCAGCTCAACATCACAGTTTATTCACTCAAATCCTATCTAGATTCCCCAGACTTTTCTCACCTTTCCCCGCCATGGTTCGACACGCCAAGCAAATCCCCACGATTCCCGGCCTACCGGACGCCGAGCACAGAGAAAGACACAAAGCCCTCATTCTGCACGGAACAGGGAAATACCATGACGAGTACCCAAGAGATCGCTCCACCAGCGGGAAAAAACTCGTTCGACTTGAGTGCACTTGGCATACTTGGCGGTCTTGGCTGGCGCGTCGTAACGGCCGCATTCTCCAACCCGTCTCCATCTTGTCGTACATGGGGTTCCCCGTGGGGTCGGTGAGAGCGTTTTTAGAGATTTAGATGCAGAAGCAAAAAGTCGAATGTTGTGATCTGATGTGCCCCATCTGTGCTTTCTTTTACCCCAGACTTGGCTGGATAACACCTGAATCACTATCAAGATAGGACAACAAAGCAAGTCGAGTAGATGGACTCTTACATACCTCGATGATTCAACAAATTAGCCCTACTCCTATTGGTTGTCTTCATTTTAAGCATCAATAAGTTGGGGCACAAAAAGGCGGAGTAGAGAGGAGACGACGTCAAAGGACTTGGGTTGGGGGTCAGCATAGTCTCTCATCTCGCCTAAAACTGCACATCTCTTCCCTTCTCACCCTAAAACTTTTGCATTTGGAGAGCCAAGAAACAGCCAAGATAAAAACCCCATCTGCACCAGCTTGCCATCGATGTGGTAATTCTTCCGTTCGTCCGCCACGTGTCGGCTATGTCAAACGCTGCAGCCTCAAGTCATAGCCGCCCCTTGAAATCACCACTACAACTTCAGCTTGAGGATACATCCATGGGTTGATCTGGTGATTTTTGACCTGTAAACCCCAGAAAAAGACGCAGCACCAAAACGCGGAGCCGCTGTCTCAGTCTTGGCAACAGCAAAACCTGGGGTATCTGCTTGCACGAGATGCAGATATGGGCCGAGTTTGTGAAGGAGATATGATGAGCCTTGGCTGTAACCCTCGTGTGGATATTGTCCGAAGCTTCCACACGAATGAGAGTGATTAGATAAGGCGTTACAGCTGCCAAGACAAGCTTCGCGTGGCAGTTGCATATCCTTGGCGTTGGATAACAGAATCTGCGATATGGACAAGACACCTTGGAGTTTGTGGGAGGGGGGGGGGCCCAGATATTCTCGCCCACGGGGTAAGAAATATCTTGGCTTGTGTATAAAACCGGACCCTCATCCACCATTATTTCTCTCCCGTCGATCATCCAGCATCTTCTTGAAATCTCCCCTTCCTCATTCCGCCTTTTGTTGGATATCAAGATGACAACCCATGATAATGTCTCAGCTCATCAAGAGCCTACGCGTCCCAACTCGTCTTCTGGCTCTGACATGAAGGCTGAGGCGAGGGGTGTTGAGGAGGCGCGTGGCGAGAACTATGAGTATGTTGATAAGCAGACTGAGAGGGCTATCCTCAGAAAGCTTGACTATCGCATTATTCCGATGGTTATGTGGGTGTATCTGATGAATATGATGGATCGAGGTATGTCACTTTACTCTGCTCACAAGAAAAGTGTCTGACAACTTCTAGTCAACATCGGCAACGCTCGTCTGTTCCGTATGGAAGAAGATCTTGGCTTGACGGGCAATGAGTTCCAACTTTCTGTCTCCGTACTCTTCGTCACCTACTGTGTAAGCTTCGCCAATCACCCATCAGCCCAACAAAGCTAACATATTTCCAGCTCTTCGAATCCCCCTCCAACCTCATCATCAAGAAGCTCAAACCCGCCTACTACCTCGCCGGCCTCACCATCGCATGGGGCATTGTCGCCACCTGCAGCGCCTGGGTAAACAACCTCGGCGCCCTGATCGCATGCCGTCTCCTCCTTGGCCTCTGCGAGGCTGGTTTCTTCCCCGGTGTCGTACTCTACCTCTCCATGTACTATGGTCGCAAGAGTCTCGCTCTTCGCATCGCGTACTTCTTCTCCACGGCTGCTATTTCCGGTGTCGCTGGTGGTCTTGTTGCCTACGGCATTAGTTTTATGGATGGCGCCATGGGCTGGAGTGCGTGGCGATGGATCATTCTTATCAATGGTGCACCTACCATCCTTACCGGCGCTGTTATTCCCTTCGTTTTGCCTAATAGCCCTGAGACTGCTAAGTTTCTCACTGAGGAGGATAAGATCAATCTGCAGAAGATTCATGATGAGCAAGTCGGTCGGGCTAGAAACAACAGAGAGCTTCTCAAAGAGGATGTCATTGATGGTGTTAAGGACTGGACCACTTGGGTCTACTGCTTTGCTCTCTTCCCTACCCTGGCTATGCTCTACTCCTTTGTCGTCTTCCTGCCCACCATTGTCAAAGCTATGGGTACCTGGTCTTCTGCCGAGGTTCAAGCTATGACTGTCCCCGTCTACGCTATCGGAGCCATCACTTATCTCATCGGCGCCCGTCTCAGTGACATTACGCAAAAGAGGGGCTTCTTCGTCATGGGAGGCATTGGATCCGCCATCATTGGTTATGGTATGCTCATCGCAGGCAAGGGCGCCGCTGTCTCGTACGCAGGCTGCTGCTTCGTTTCAATCGGCATCTTTCTCTCATCCGGTATTTCCTTCGCTTGGGTTCCCGCCAACAACCCCCGCTACGGAAAGCGAGCTTTTTCGACAGGTATGCATCTGACCATCGGTAACGCCTCTGGTGTCGCATCTCCCTTCCTCTTCTCTAGCCAGCATGCGCCTCACTACCGCCCTGGCTACGGTGCCAGCATGGGAATGCTCGTTGTGTCCTTGATCCTCAACATTGTTCTCCACCTTCACTTCAAGCGACAGAACAAACTTCGTGATGAGGGTAAGCAGGATTACTTGCTTGAGGGTAAGACTGAGGAGGAGATTGAGTCCATGGGTGAGAGAAATCCGAGGTTCAGCTTTACTGTTTAGGTTTTGCAAGTGTTGCTGAGTTCTTTGGGTTTTATGATGAAATTCAATGAGTTTAAAGCGAGCTAGAGTATTCTACCATGAATATTAGGATAATTGATTTGCCTTCCCTTTTTTGCTCTGGTGCATCAAAGCGTAATGAATTACCAACATCATGTTAAGTGATGCACCTACAAAGCCTGCATAAGATGAGTGTTGAACATGAATGTTTAATCAGTCTCTTGCTGTTTTGATCGACGAAACCACACACCTAATGCCCTCAGTAGTGATGCGCAGATCTTGCGCTTTCGGTCCACTTGGGTGGCCAACATGGTGACAAACCTAAGCCATGTCTCTCAACATTCAAGAGCCACGCCCGGTTAGCTCAATCGGTAGAGCGTGAGACTCTTACGAGTACGCGATCTCAAGGTTGCGGGTTCGACCCCCGCATCGGGCTGTTCCTATATTCGATTGCGAGCGTCAGCGAGGCTTTCCTTTTTCTTTTGCTTTTTGATGCATTGTATAAATGGATAGGGAGGAGCCTGTTATATCGTCTACTATGTTCTCATATCACTAGCCAGTTGTAACAAGCCGAGTATTTTCTGTTTTCAACTCATGCTTGCCTTTGTTAACAACAGAAGGCAAGTTATGTAGAGGGAAAAGTGAAGTGGCATAGTTGTTGGCTTTCGCCATGCTGGTGGGCAAGCTTGTGAATGAATAACCTGAAGTTCTGCACTGCAATGCTTTACTTTTCTCTTTCCTCTCTCACAGACCAATCACGTTCTAAGTTTCACCACCTCCTTGCCCAAGATCGCAACGACCAACAGCATATTTCAAACAACGCTATTGGGGGCTAAGTTAGCCGCCCAACGTCAAAGGCCAATGAAGTATAGACACAACGTCGAAGTCCTACATCCTTGGCCAATTTTCAACCCTCCCCCCACTCACATTACACTTGGTGCCTCTAAAGCTAAGTGATTGACCTGGTGTGGCCGCATGCCGCATCATTAGGCAGATTCACAGAATGCGCCGAGCTACATTTAATCATTTTCAGCGGCTAACTCTTTCCGCATGCTAACATTGTCCGCCGCCCACCATCCGCTTTGGTGGCGATGTTGATTCATCGTTGTACCGCATCAAAGTTATCTCGTCGATACTATCATATAGCACAAAATCAGTATTACTATCGCACTTCTCAACCAAGTACCTCCCTTGACCATGTTTCATCCTCACCAAGCCAGAGAATGTCCACATCTGGAGGGTCGAATAATGATGCTACCGAACAGGGCAGAGGCTGAGGCGAGGGTAACAACGACCCTGTCTATCGCGAGCGGCACTTTCAACCACCCAGTTGTTATCCTCTCAAAGGAGATTCATCATGGCAAGGTGGCAGTGTTTATTGTCAGTTCCAGAATTTCCTATACTACAGCTTGCCTTGACGCATAACATTGCTAACAAACACCGCTAGGTGACAAGCTTTGACGGCACGCCAATCGAGAATCGTCATCCGGATCCCATCCGACGACAATCCTACCTCCCAATACGCCCAGCCACACACCCGGACACCCGCTGCGATCTTGTTACTGCGCACGGAAAGATGATGAAAAAGAATTCCTACGTTAACATCAAGAACATTCACGAAATTCCATTTGTAGCCCTCCGCTCCTGTTGGCGCGACAATGATCTCCACTTGGAGACAATATCCTACCAAGTACTTACCTCAGGATTGTGGAAGCGAAATCTTGGGGAACTGGCCATTAGACTAAAAGGTCATGGAATATTCGAGCGGGTAGCTCAGTCGACTTACAGCGAGATTCCTGTTCCCGTCCGTGTCAGCCACAAAGGCCTTACTCGTGGTACGAGTTTTGCGAGGACATCCAGTCCCCCTCTCTCGGCAACTTATGGGACATTCACCGAAAGCGCGACGGCGTCAAACACCCGATCGTATGCTTCGGTACTTACCACTGCGAACGTTCCGAGAGTCTATGGCTATCCAAGCAGCGTATATCAATCCCAACAATCTGTGCCAGTGAGGCAGGGCGCTATTCCATCACAGCAAAGCCGCTTTAGAACAGAGCAGCGCTATGACGATCAAGTCGATTCGGAAGCAAGTGAGCCAATATGGCTCTCACTCATACCCATCATATGTTTCCTGGTAGCTGTTTGGTACTGGCTTGCCAACCCGATTGTATATTGACTTCCAGACAGGTATGAGCATTAAGCGCTAAGGCACCTGTTGTGCAACCTTCCTTTTGTCAGGTTATGGTCCTCAAAGGCTAGTTTGCGGAGTTAATGAACCCATGGAGGCAGCTTGTATTTAAATAAATAGGAGCTTTGATGTTGCTGGTATAATAGGGCTTTATATAAGTTACATGGCACAAAACAGTAAGGATGCAGACCATAAGAGTCTTATGGAAGAACAGATTATAATACGTTACTGATAATTTTTGAAATAGATATTAATAAGATTGTATCGTAATGCTCCACATTATAGACCTTGTAGGTATATGTAGCTGTATCCGATGTCTCTAGTATTGAGGTTAAGGCAAGAAAGCTAGCTGCAATAGTGACTTCTGGGGCCATAGCTATTACGGCTGTAGCTTCTACTATGGAAACATTCGGTAATACCGCAGGAAAGATGACAGGGTCTATCATGGCGATTACCTAGGTCAATTTGACGTTGTTATTCGTTCTGTAAATAAAGAAATTCTACAATGTCTCATGAAGAAGGATCGCAGCTGTCTTACAACTTTATAACCCAGCATACGGCTGAAGCCATGCAAGAATTGCTATGAATGCTATTCGTCAGCAAATCCAACATGGGAAAACCCACGTTTCGGGTTAATAAGTGGGATTTCTTTTGGTAGGCAGTGCTTTAACTCCCTCGGTGATTTTCGCAACGGGATCATCAATCTGGACTTTCTTAACAGCTTCCATGAGCTTTTGGAAACGATGCAATTCCGTCATTCTCTGAGACTCGGAATCGTAATCGATGTTCTGGAACTCGAGTTCTTCATCTTGACCTGAAATTAGCGCTAGACCATCCCGTAATTCGATGCACATGCCAGTGAAAATGGAGTGGAAAGCATTCGCAATCACCTTATCATCGGAGGATCTGGTTCACAGACAAAGTAATATGATAGGGAAAGGAAGAACAAATTTATCTGCTCCGCATGAAAAGGCCAGGAAAACGGTATTTCGTGTTCTTTGTTTATCGACATAATAGTCTTGGAGGATGCCCCGTCGAAGATTGCTCGTGGCTTCCGCCTAGGAACTCCAATTCTGTGATTGGTTCTGTACAGGAAAATCGCTCGTGAAAAGGCCGCATTCAATGAACTGTTGTATTGATATCCAAACGCAATTGTCTTTGACATCCCGTCGTCCCTGACTGAGGTATTCGCCGAAGTAAAAACTGGCTCTTTTACAGGTTATGTAGCCCTTCGAGACCCAGTCTATCATCTAGCCATTGCAAGGCATCAAGATCGCGAAGGAATACTTGTTTTGGGAAGTCTCGGGTCTCAATCATTATCACCTTGATATATGAGAGCTTTGGTCTAGGCCCACCTTGCTTCCAAGGGTCCATCTGGAGACGATAAAAATCATATCAAAGAAGGAAAAAGAAGGACTAGACTAGGACATGAGATTACAACGACTTCGGCTAGGATACCAGAAATGCCGTTTCAGATGAGCTTTCAGCCTAACAGCGGCCTCTGAAGATGAAAGCTGTAACAGGCCTGTGCCACGGGGTGAGCCCTAATTGTGTTTTGTGCTTAAGTGATTGGGAGAGGCTGGAGACTCGACACAGTCAGAGGTTCTGTAGCCGTTTGAACCAGGAAAATGGAGATGAAAAAGGTCAGTTAGAGTATTGTCAAATGAGAACAGATTCTCTTGACTGGCTGGAGGTTGGAAGACTTGATACATGTTGTAGAGGCTAGCAAGTGAGGAATGTGAAGCGATTCCAAGTAGTGAATCAGAGCTAAAGAATTCGGCTTTGGCAACAATCATGCTTGCTGTAGATGTTCCACGAAGGGTGAGACTTCAGCGAGTTATTGTGTTGAGTAGAACTTTATATACACCCAGGCCTTGAAACCTGGCTGATGGCGCGGTGGACCAACAAGACGACGTTCATAAGTTGAAAAACATCGAAAGTAGCTTAGATAACACGTTGCTGATAGGTTCAACAGATATACAATCATTGAGATACAGGGATAATTATTCTGTTGCTCAACATACAAATAATGCTCAAGCACTGGTGAGAATTGGCTAGGCAGAGAGAACTACAGTAAACTCTACTACTATTAAGCAGGAGGCTTTTGCTGATGCTTTATTGCAAATTCAAGATTGAATGGTGGCTGTGTCTCGAAATATGCCTTTCCATCTGCTTAACCAATCAGGATCGGTGGCCATGGGCTGCAAGAGGCCTCTCTGGTCGGACTGTGAATTGTAAATCTCTGTTTTAACGATATCCAATTGATCCCTGTTTATTTAATAGAAAACACCAGGCATGATTGGCATAACGGGGTTAGGACCAACAGCTTTAAAATGGGGCTGAGCTAATGAAACACAACACGCAGCACCTGAAGGCAAATCAACCATCGACATACTACGTGAAAATGTCTTTTGGATATGCCGTGGGCGACGTTATCGCCATCCTTGGCCTCTTCGAGCGTATCGCCGTCGAGCTGCGCAACTATAAGGGTGCCCCGATGCATTTTCAACGGCTTTATGTCGAACTGGATCTTATGCACAGCACCCTTAAGCACGTCATGATGTTAGAACCTGAATCACCTACAGAGCACCAGACCTTGGAGAAAGTCAGAGCTATTATCTTGCATTGCAAGCAGCCCCTGCAGTCCATGGCTGAGAAGATGCGAGCAAAAGAAAGCAGCTTGGGCCACTTCAAAACTACCAGAAACACGCAAGTGTTCTTGACATAAACATTATTGAGCCTACTGACAACATTACAGGCATATGCTTCTTGATATCACCGTGCAACTAAAACACATTATACGAGCTATTGAGGCAATACCACTGCATCTTATTCTTGATATCGTTCGACTAGATGATGCACATGGGGAAAGCTGGGTCTTACCGCTACAAGCTTGTACAACTTGGGAGGTAAGCAGCAGGTATATAGGAGTCTCATTGGAGAGGAAGACAGTTAACAGCGATGCAGTCCTTCAACGACATGCTCCAATTCGTAGTCTATGCCAACAACAGACCCGGAGCAGATTATATTACTCAGAACCTATTCGACGTGTTGAATGCTAAGACTGGAAAACATGTCGATCATGATACTTGGGCAATGTCTGTAAAACCTGGATTCCACGTCGAGCAAGCCATGGTTGTTAAAAGGGACCACTCGCTTCAAAGCTGCATGGATTCAGACTGCCCCGGGACACTTACCGAGCAAGTCTTGCAGCATGTGAACCGGAAAGTTTGGTGAGTCTATAGCAAGTATCTTCTGTTTTAAATGCGTCGTTAACAATTATCTTAATAGCACTCTATGTGGTCGATGGTCTACAACAACGTTTACGTCAACGCTGATAATAAAGTTATACAATGATATCATGTCTAACTCACATCCTTATAGTTCTTTGAGAATGCCAAGGAGAACAAAGGCGGAATTAGGTCCTCGAATACCCTCATAATTTCGAACGAGAAAACACAAACCTTTCGTAGGGTCAGATACCTCCAATCGATGGAGCCTATACAGAATATGGAAGATGCTCATCGTCTATTGAGTGAAACTCTAACTCACCTCATGGCAAACGCCTTCATTGGACTTGAAATTCTTCGAACATCAGAAGAAAGATTTCCAGATGATTCAGTTCAAAATGCAAGAGAACATTTAGAAATCGCCGTTAAATCAGGTTAGAATGATCTACCACTCCCCAGCTTCAGCTGAATTATGATACTAAGTCCCCTCAGATAGTTCCATCGCCGAAAATTGGTACCTCTTAGGTTGAGCATGTATTAAGCTGCAGGAATATGGAAGAGCTTATGAATGCCTTCAAAGTGCCATATATCTCGAACCGAATTGCCCTTCTTTCTGGATAACGGCTTCTATACTGTACTTCCGTGTACATCAGTCCCGAGATTCACTCCACAGTTCAAGACGCGCTATCAGGCTTAATACTTATCTCTTCGAGCCTTGGTATAACCTCGGTGTCTTAGTAAGTTTCCTTACTCGTGATTCAATTAACACTTCTTCAACTAAGCACGTAGTATGACTTCTGCAACCAACCCATGGATGCTGAAGACGCATTTATAAAGTGCCTGGAACTGGCCCCGGGGTTACTGAACGTTCAGACACGAGTTGACGCTCAGAAGGCCTATATTGAAAGCGATGACCCCAAGCTTTTAGAGGATAGCTTGATCGGAGACATGATTGAAGCGCCATTAAGCGACCAGTACTCCAAGGTTTATCCTGTACCTGCCTCAACTTATCACATTACTCTGGATCCTCTTTGGCAAGGTTCTTGGGAAGACAATAACGCAGAGGAGGAAAGTCTAAGCGATGATGATTACACGGATTGGGAAGAATCAAGCGAAGATAACATGATCGCAGTCGACTCGTCACAGAGAATGGCTTAGGTGTGAAGGACTATGTATCAAGGTCTTGTGTCTTATATATCTAGTAGTTTTAAGTAAGAGAAAATAATACAACAGGCAATCTATTAGTGGCTTTATTAAGCTATAAATAAATTATACTTTCTTTATACTCTGAAATAGTTACTATACATATAGATAACTAAACTACCTTATTGTAACATTCTCTAAATAAACCTTCCCGTCATTAGTCGCACATAGGCACACCAACATAGTGTCTCAGACCGCCGATGTTACCAAAAGCAATACCGTTGTTGCAAGTAGCACTACAAGGGTTATCTTCCGCCAGATCATCAAGAACCTCACCATCGAACTCCTCCCCATTAATGCTCAACTTGGCACCGCAGTCATTGAACTCCGCGTCATCACCAATGGGCTCTCCAGCATTGAAGATGGTAGCGGTGCTGCCGCACATGTCGAACTGAGGGGCGCGGTTGGCAATAGAGCACCAGTTCTCATTGAGAGTATCTGTCAAGCTTGCTGATCGACTTTCGTCACAGGGGGAACCCGCGGCGAAGGCGACGTAGTAGACGTCAGGGGGAGCGTCGCCGAGACCAGCTACAGCAAAGACACCGAGACAGACATTGCCGGCTGCAGCGAGTGCTGGAAGGGACAGGAGGGTCAAGGTAGAACGTAGCTGGGAATATTAGATTCTCTTTCTCTCCCTATAGTCTATTCTGAGACTTACAGAGATCATCGTAGGCATTGGAGGTGAAAGATGGTATAGAAGGTCTTGTTTCTTTGACTTCAGGATACGTCGATTGGAATGTTTGTAGACAAAACAAGAGCAGTGGGAAGTCAGCACGTATTTATAGTCATCCCGATATCATTTTACTGGTTCTATGATAGCTGAGGGAACGGTATGATCAACCCGCCTCAATCCCGATTCGGCTCGAAGTACTAAAGCATCACGATGAATCCTTCACAGTTGTCATGGCACATACTTTGCTTTGAACTAGACTTGTCATGCTGTGAGATCTCGAAGACTAAGCTTCTATAGTAAGAAGACTGCGACTAAGTACAGGGTTAGAACTGCGCGGCTACAAATGGGTGAGATCTACACGGAGCTGAACACCCGCATTCTACATCGAGATCCTTGGCAGTATTGCGGCCCGCTTCCCACCATTGACCTTGAGTCTCTATTGGCTGTCCAAGTGCAGTGCAGCACTCGATCTCGATATCCAGCTGCAGAATCGGAGAATTGCCTTCATTTCCCGATGTCTTAGTACAGACTTTAATGCCAAGAGACGATAAGTTGCCGACTCCCTGTAAGCGATCCTTCATTGTAACACAATAGACGTTCCTTAGGTGGAGTGAAAATGGCTCATGCAAAGTGATTAATGTGATACGGTTCATTGCGGGCAACGACTTGCGGTTCACCGGTTATGGGCCTATGCTTGCATATAGCCTTCTGCAAAGTAAGCAGTTGGTCCAACAGTCTGCCCCGTGATTCTCCATGCAAGCCTAAAAAACGCTGGCAAGCAAATTCTTGATGACTTATGGCACTCTTTCTTAGGTATTCAAAGCTGATCTAGTTAGAGTTTAATGCTCATAACTCTCCGAGCTGCTTATTACCCCAGGCCAGCCATGCTTCTGCTTGTGTACCCTAGTGGGCTGGTGCGAGAGTCCGAGAGCTAGTCCCCAGGACATGCGCCATGACAAGAGTTTGTTTCTCAGGACGATTACTTGGCACGGTGGCATTTCAACAAAGGTACCCAGTACATGATGACGCAGCTAGAAATCCTTCATCACACTTAGATTCTTTCCCGTCTTGTTTTGTGGACTATTGCGGTTAAGGTTTTCCAGCCACGGGACATAGTTTGGTTCCGATACAGCTCAGAGTCAGCACTAGCTGAATACACAGAGCGTGGGGGTTCCAGGTCCATTAATCCACAAAGAAATCTTTAAGCATCAAGTTCCCGTTCCTGCTTCCTGCCCTGCCGATAGGACCATATACGGATAGCGGGGGTTCAACAGGAATTAGCGCCACTCTGCTTTTCGGACATCTCTCCGTCGATCCACGGGTCCTCGGGTCCTGCCGTACCAGCTCGGTCAGAGACGTCTCTGATTCGGTAGATATCTGTACTATTCCGGGTTTCCCACTCAAGGATCATGGGGGTATGCACATGTGAGTCGCTACATATTTCTAGAATAGTGGGCTATTCACGACGCTGTACCTGGTCCACATCCAGGTCAGCATCACAGACCTCGACAACATGCTGAAAAGGACTTCGGAAGCTATCTGTAGATTTGACCAAAGATGATGGGACTACTTGAACTCGAGCTTCTCCAGTCCCGAGGCGCGAGCGGCACATGTATTAGATATAACACCAAGCTACTATAGACTACCCTCTTCATAGAGCCTTCTTGGACTGTAAGGGGTGTTAAGATCTGTCGATATCAGGTTTTCTTCCAATGTTTGATCAGTCGACCCAATCAGTTTCCAACATTTGTTACAAGCTTATCCAGAATTTCATTCACCTCATCTGGCTTCTCTAGCTGCAGCCAATGCCCACCAGCAACTTGCTCAACTGTAAGATCGGGCACGAAAGGGCGCATCTGCTCTGGGATGTTCATTGCGGCAGTTATGACGTTCGTGGACGCGATTAAGAGGGTTGGGTGCGTGAGGGCATGGGCAGCCGTTGCGATTTCTGATACCTTGTTAGTAAAACATGGAAGCGTAGGGGCCAGAGAACAATATCCAGTCAGGTAGTGAGGGCTGCAGAGAGTAAGAGACACAGGGTACTACCTACTCCGTTCATCTTCTTCGTTAATGTTACGCAGACTAGACCTATACCAGTTGATCGCGGCCCCATAGCCACCTTTCTCCTTGGAGAAGGCGTGTTCATAATGTTTGTGATCCTATCACGTGTAAGTTAATTTGGATGTAACGTCATGCATAACGGGTCGAATTCCTACCTCTGATGTCAAATATGGCAACTCGGTAGTCCTGCCCTCGGTCAACCACGAGCGTAAACCACCCAGAGCACCCTTGTATTTCTTGGTGATCTCTTCGTCGGTAGTAAAGTAGAGGGATTCTACCGAGTCGGACTACATTGTTGCGAGTAGTTTAGTAAGCCAAACTCTACCGGGTTTAGAAAGAACTTACATGTTCATCTAAGAGCTTAGGAGCATCGTCTTCATCAAACAAAAGGAAATACCCCTGGATCGAAAACCCAAGTTTTTCTTCCACCGATTGATTGATATGTTGGACAGCCGCAGTAGTGAGGCTACGACCAGGGGGCATGTATCCGTGGTCGATGTATGCATAGGCCGAAAAGCGCTCGGGATGATAATTTGCTAGTCGTGACAAAAGGAAACATCCCCTGCAGCATGAAACGTCAGCATCATTACAATCCTCCACCCATGTAGAACAACTTAGAGAGGATAACCAAAAAGGCGAATGAGCTTTACGTACCAGTCATGTGCCACGCCCACCACCATTTCAACGCCCTCTGAGGTCAAGATCTCAACAATATCCGTTGCCATATCCTCACCCTTGTACATCTCTAACTCAGTCGGTCTTGACGTCTCTCCAAAGCCAAGCAAATCTGGTGCTATGACGCCATAGCCTTTGGCCTCAAAGAAAGAAATCTGGTGACGCCAGTGATACGAGGTAGAGGGGAATCCGTGGAGGAAGAGAAGGTATCGAGTGTTTGGGAGCTGGGGCGGGATATGAATGTAAGAGTAGGTGAAACCGCGGGTTGTAGTGTAGGTTGAGCGCGAGAAGGCCATAGTTGACTGTAGTCAATGAGGAGGATGTAAATTGTTTTGCAATGAGTCTCTAATAATGGTGAAAGGGAAGCTACCTAGTACAAGGTCTAGGAAGTAAAGAATCAAGGATTCTGAAGCATTAAGAATTGGATACCTTACTATGTCTATATTTGTATCCCAATCTTACGTCGCAAAAGACCGAGAAGCTCGGCGTTTTCAGACACCAGTATTCAATTAATTGTAGACAGGTGGTGTTGCCTTCGTGGCCTATAGTTGTCAGCAGTGGCGTAGCGGCGTAGCGGCGACGAATACGGGAATATGACACTTTTTACCGATAGAGGTTATTGATGTGGCTTCTCTCAATGGTTTGGGGTTTTCGTTTATCGAATCACAAAATAAAAGTTACGCTTTGAAGACAGCAATTGGTTGTGTACTCCACACGCCCAGCGGCAGAATGTTAGACCGAAGCTGGTAAAGACACTGATGACCAGCGTACATCTTGGTGTCTTTGATTGCACTGAGGACCCTTGAGCACAGGCCGGCATGAACCAATATCTTGTCAGTTATCATTTCAGTCCAAGTTATCTATTTACTAACTGCCATCGTTCGAGAGAAGTAATTTGAGTAGTGACCTGATGCATGGCACGAGCAAGGAGATGATACCTAGTAGATGAACTGCCAACCTCGCCATTCAATCCAGCCTGACTAGAAATGGTAAGTGTCATATCTTGCCTCGTGCGGAGGTTCTCAAGCATAGAGCTTCCTGCCTCGATATGCATCCCCACTCGACTGCCAATATCCAGAAGAAATTCAATGTAGCTGAAGAGGACGGTCGCCAAGACGGCAATCTCTACATTTTGGGGAGATGCATCAAGCCGAGCTTGTAAGTCCCGGATGGCCATACTATAATGGCGTATTGAAAAGACGATCGCGGGGGTGCTTTGCCATATGTGAGGATGGTAACGGCTACTAGCCAGTGCCCCGATTGCTAGGGCCGCATGATGTAACGCTGGCTCAATAAGAGTGCCCTGGACGATGATGTCTTCCCACTCAGCGACCTCAAAAAATAAAGAAAATTCACCAGCGCACACGACACGAAAATACTCCATGTGCTGGTACTCGCCAGCCAGTAAAGGCTTGGCAGAAGGGTATTGCAAACTGCACATAAGAGGAGTCGTCATGCGGCGCGGTGCCCCCGGGGAAGCCGATGAGGCAAAGTCACATTTCCATCCCGCTCTGACACAAGGTGAGCAAGCGGGTCTGACCTCGTCGCACTTCTTATGTTTGCTTCTATTCCTGGCTCAAGATGTAAGTCACACTGTATGGGGGGGCTCCTTACTTGCATGTCAGACATCCCGTAGTGACCTTCCTAGTGCCCCGGGCACCATGACGAACTTTCCTTATCATTACTGGTTCTTTTGATCGTTACTTCAATAATAACGCTGAGTTGTTCTGTATCTGCTGAAGTGAAAGATTGGGATATGAGATTAGCGAAGGAAAGTTAATTGAATAACGCATAATTAAGCCTTAGAGAGAATGATGATAAGCGTCATCATTATCCAATCACAACAGCTAAAGCGTAAGTTGCTACAGTTTAGGGAAAGCAATGACTTTATCCGGTATAGCCACCTCAGTTTACTGCACACAGCTCGATTAGGAATACATCACCATCTTGGTCCTGTCGCGTCGCAGAAAAAGACCGATCCGCTTGAGCGGTTGTGTTAGTGGCAGCAGGCGAAATCAATAGGACTCATGCTATAGATAAGCTAATCCTACGGTGAGAGAATGGGGGCATTTCGATATGAAGGAACCGCAATATAGGGACGCGCCGATCGGGGTATGTGGATGTAATGTATCAGGCGTCTCACTCTCTCTATACCAGGATGTTGCAAAGTTCTCTCTTGGCATCTTCTTCACCCCACTGCACCAGTTTCCTTTCCTTCTCCTGCGCGATTTTGAACTTAACAAAAGGCTCCAGAGCATCTTGTTGCTTCTGACTCAGGTTACACAATCTCGCCCGGTAATCACCATCATCGTTATCCCCAAAGAACATAGGATCTAAGTATCTCCAGAAGACAAAGTCGAAGGCCCAGCTATTTCTAGCTACGTACCTAATCATCCACTCTCTGCTTTCCCAGCTCTCCTGCATCTGCTGTGAAAGTGAGAAGGTCTCGTTTTTAGAGACTTGTAGGTTTTCCAGACCATCTTGGATATCTCTACCTGACTGGAGCTTTCTCTCTTCATCCTGCAGGACATAAACAAAGGTTCTAAAGCGAGGCTCACATGCTTTCATCCAGTTCTCGTATCCACCTGGCCAGTACTCTGGGTATTTTAAGAGAAGCCACCAGGGAGGATCAAAGGAGAATTCCCCTGGGGCTGCATAAGCAAATTCCCAGTCTATAACACCGACAACTTTGAGGTCCTTGCCGATCAAGACGTTTGAAGGTCGTAGATCCTCGGAAAAGAGCCGGAAGTTGTTTCCGCCCTCTTTGCTTGATCTGGATTCCAGTCGTCCTTCGGAGGCGAGGTTCCGGAACAACTGGCGAGCGACGTACTTATCGCGAGCGTCATCCTCATCTTCGACAGCATTGTTTTGCTGAAAAGCCAGCTGTATTAGATTCATGTCGGCCATAGCTGAATACCACTCAGCTGATGTAGCGAAAGGTTGATCTTTGACAGGTAGCAGGTCTGAGGGTGAGCCGTAAGATCGAGTATGGAGTTCATGTTCTGCATAAGTGGCCTTCCACATATAGACATATTCCCCTCTTCATCTTCAACTAGGGAACCGATTCTTGGGAAAGAGAGGGATGAGAGTTGGAGAAGGATGTTTGCCATTTGGCGGTATAGAAACTTAAGCTTCTTGCTGCTGATATTAGGGTCGAGTGAGTGAGAATCCGTCGGGTCCAGTGCTGGATCATTAAGAGCGTGAGACAGAGTTGTGTCATGCTCAATATACTCCATTATCATGAATGGTTCGAGTCCCAACGGGTTCTCTTCTGCCGTTCCCCAGTGGAATATCTTGGTTACTGGAATGGTGGTATTGGCGGCGACATATCTCATTGTTGCCACTTCACAGCGAACCTTTTCGTCTGGGAACTTGGTTGCTTATCATATGTTAGCCTCGTCCTGTTTTCTCTGTCTGGTAGAGTAGCTAGAAGTACCTGGACTGGGAATTCTGATAGCGGCAGAGGTACCATCCGCGTACTCTAATCGATAGAAGATATTGTAACCTCCCTTGATGGGTCTGTGCAGCTCCACCGCCTTCCCGGGGCGATGCTTGAGGATGAAGTTTGCGATATCACGATATATGGTGGCTTTGTTCAAGGATCGTTCCCATTCCTCCAGCTCACTGTCGTTTTTCTCCCACGCGAGATTATCCATGTCCATGCGGACATATCTCGGCTTAGGTGACATTTATCACAGATTCAGTATGCATTTAGATGGCTACCAAAAGCGCCTGTCAAGTCTCAGAGGACAAGAAAAAAAAGAAGTGAAGTTGCAGCCTAATAGATACCCGAGTCTCTGAGCCAATCAAAACATGATGGTGAGCCAGTCCGATGTCGAGACAGGCATTGTCTCGGTGCTGAGAAGAGTCCACTGAACAGTGAAAAATCACTGATCCCGCTATGACACTCTTCCAACAATCACCCAGTGCTCCGGCTGGGTGGCGTTTGTGCTCACTGCCATGCCAGGATGATAGTTAACACAGACCCACCATACGCCTTGAGATTATCACCATTATCGCAATACATGTACAACAACGAAACGGCTACGACGTATCATCCTCGCTAACAATCCCCTCGCCACTTCTCGCTATTCCATCATAATCCATCCAAGCTTAGAAATCGCTCCATCAGCAGATCTCGGATATCCGAACCTCTCCAAAATTTGCCCAAAACGGCAAAACGGGTCCCGTCAGATATTCCAACGTCGCTAGTTTCAAGTTTCACAGCCTATGACAGCTAAGCATTTGCGAAATGCTGACGGGATCTACAAATTTCTCGAAAGGCGTACGATTGACATGCCAAGGTGAATGATTAGCCCCACTGATCTGGACATAGAGGGCGCGAGGGTAACATTGGTTGATGGAGATATATGCGAATACAAAAATGGAGACATCAGAGATTAGAGATATTTAAGATGGCCTTGGTGACATCAAGAATTGAGAACACAAACAGACAATTTCGCAGTATTTTATCATGGGTTCTCTTTATCACAACGACGAGCTTGAAGCAGTTTGCTCAGCTCTGCAATCCATAACCCAACGCTTAGCAACAACAACACAAGATGTTAAAAACGACCCCATTATCAAAGTCGCTCAACCCTCAGACGTTCCATACCTCCAAAAGATAGGAACGCCAGGTCAAGCGCACTCAATCGGCCAAGTCCTCCAAGAAGCCTTCACCGCATTCGCCCACCGCATGCGCGTCAACCATCCTCGCTTCATGGGCTTCATCCCCTCGCCTACATCGCCCATCGCTTGGCTTGGCGACATTGTAGCCAGTGCATTCAATGCACTCAGCGCTTCAAAGCTTCAAGCCTCAGGACCTCTTGTTATTGAGAAGACCTTGATTGAGTGGTTGGCGGGGAGGGTTGGGTTTCCTGCTAGTGCAGGCGGGATTTGTGTCTCGGGTGGTTCAATGGCGAATTTGATGGGGATTGTGCTAGCGAGGGATCGCTTTGTGCCACATGGTGAAACGGGAAAGGCTATTGCGTATCTCTCGGACCAGACGCATTACTCTGTTGCGAAAGCTATGAAGTTGCTTGGATTCGATAAGGAGCAGATCCGACGATTACCTGCGGATGAGAACTTCAGACTTGATCCAGTTCTTTTGGCTCAGACGATCCAGGATGATCGCAAAGCAGGCCTTGTACCGTTTTTGGTGGTTGGGACTTGTGGCACCACAAACACGGGCGCTATTGATCCTCTACCCGAAATCGCAGAGATTTGTAAGAGGGAACAGATCTGGCTGCACGTCGATGGCGCTTACGGCGCATCAGCAACTCTATCCGCGACACGCCACGAGACAGTCGCCGGCCTCAAGTACGCCGACAGCATGTCATGGGACGCGCACAAATGGCTCTTCCAAACCTACAGCTGCGGTCTTCTCCTGGTAAAAGACAAAGCGAATCTGGTCCGAAGCTTTGCGAACGAGGGCGATTATCTGCGCGATGGTGTAGCGATTGAGGATGAGGATATCCCCAACTTTTGGAACTACAGCATGGAGCTCACTAGGCCTGCGAGTCGAGCTATGAAGTTGTGGTTTACACTGAGAGTTATTGGTGTTGAGAGGATTGGGGAGATGATCGATCATGGATTCGATCTTGCTGAGCGGGCGGAGGAGGAGTTGAGAAAATTACCTGACTGGGAGATTGTCAGCGCTGCTAGCTTGGGCGTTATAACATTCCGTTATGCGCCGAAGGGTCTGTCAGAAGATGATCTTGAGTTTATCAACACTGGTGTCTCAAAGAGTCTCATCTCAAGCAACAAAGCTGGCATCTTGACAACCAAGGTTCGAGGAAAGGTAGCTTTGAGGATCTGTGCACTCAGCCCGCAATTAGCGCTCGACGACATGTCAGAGATAATCCACGAAGCCAATCTCCTCGCCACAAAGAGCACAAAAGTAAGTAATGGAGTAAAAAACTAGATTTCTTTTTTATCAGATTAATAATAGAACAATCATGATCAACATCAGATTCCAAAGAATGGCAGCGATATCGCAGCTGATAAGATTGGTGTAGGGTGAGCTCGGTTTTCCGAACCGAGCTACTCCGAAGCCGGGGCCGGATGTAAATGGATGCGTTGATTGGCGCTGCGAGTTTGGAATCAAATGCCACCGACTCCGCAGACGCCGCAGGCACCGCACGTGTTTTTCAACGCGATGTTGGGCATTCACACCATCTAGAGATAAGTCAGTCCACATTTGCGTCACCGCCAACAAAGGCAATGGCACTAATTACATAAATTTACTTTGCTTTAGGTGCTCAGCCGGTCTGTTATCACGGTATCAGCTAATATGGCGCTAAAATTTGATGATATTTCTACCTTGTTCCATCAATGACCGGGCCCGGCCCCTGATAACGCGGGCTCCACACTGATTGCTTGCTTTTTCCTGAGACGTTCCGTTTCTCTAGTAGCGTTCCCGTTCGAAGCTTTTTCGTTTTTAAACCTTTCCTCCCTCCCCTTCTTTCCGTCCTTCTAGATTTCTTCAATCGACATCACGAAACACACACCATCATCATGTCTTCAGCTTTTGTTCAGCGCCCTGCCCCCGACTTCTCGGCTACTACCCTCTTCCCTGGAGGTGAATTCAGAGACATCAAGCTCTCTGACTTCAAGGGACAATGGTACGATTTCACGCTCCCCCCCCTGAGACCCTGGATGGGTTGTACTGACTGAGGTTTCCTAGGGTCGTTCTTCTCTTCTACCCCATGGACTTCACCTTCGTCTGCCCTACCGAGATCATCCAGTACAACAACGCCCTCGACCGCTTCCGCGAGATCAACACCACCGTGCTCGGCGTTTCCACCGACTCCCACTTCACCCACCTCGCGTGGGTTGAGAAGCCCCGCAAGCAGGGCGGTCTGGGCCCCGACCTGGAGCTGCCCCTCATCGCCGACAAGTCCACCAAGATCTCGCGCAGCTACGGCGTGCTGATCGAGGACGAGGGCATCGCGCTCCGCGGCCTCTTCATCATCGACCCCAAGGGCGTCCTCCGCCAGATCACCGTCAACGACCTCCCCGTCGGCCGCGACGTCGAGGAGACGATCCGCCTCGTCAAGGCCTTCCAGTTCACCGACGAGTACGGCGAGGTGTGCCCTGCCGGATGGCAGGAGGGCGGAAAGACCATGAAGGCTGATCCCAAGGGAAGCCTGGAGTACTTTGAGGAGCAGGGAGAGAATGGTGAGTCCCGGAAGCGACCCAGGACTGAATAAGAGATTATCCAGTTCAGACCTGGACACCATTTCGTGGACAGCGCAAGAACACTTTGTTTGACTAAGATTTGTAATGTTACAGGAGCTAAGGCATAGAATGTTAGATTCCAATGAGACTCGAATTCCAATCAACACCCGCCAGTAAAGAGAGACGAGAGAAGAGAAGAGAAAGGACCGCGCGCGCTGCTACCGGTAGCATATGACGAACGATCCAACGCGAAAATAACGAAACGATCCTTATGTTAATGGAGGGCGATGCACTTGTGTCGATTGGGTGCGACTGGTCGTCTTTGACGAGATACGATTAGAAGGTAGACTTAGACTTAGACTATAGACATTCCTTGAACAATGTATATTGATGGACGATGTGCTCTCAGCGATATGACCGTGATTTAATGTCTTGCACGGCATTTGCAATTGCACCGTGAAGTGAATTGTCTTCCCACTGTGAATGCCTGAAACGCGTCGTACTCAACAAACTCAAAATCATCACCCTGGTTACCGCATTTCCGTCGCAATACCCGGAACTGCTTGGCAACAACACAAAATAGCTTCAGTGCCGACTTGCTCTGTAAACGACATATTTAGCTCCCGAAGGTTTTGGATGAGTTTAGATAAACCCCTGAACTTCATCTGAGGTTTAAACTTGATGGCTAGTAAGCATCTCTGATTGTCAATGGCAGTTCTTGCACTACCTGCAGCAAATCGCAAATCGCGAATCGCCCAGATGGAAAGAGTCGCATCATGTTGATGCCAGAGTAACAGCATGACCCGTGAATGTGTTTTCCCTCATGAAACTCTGATATAGTGATCTTGCAACTAGATCTCTAACTGTTGATAGTAAGCATGCTCCTTGCCGCATTCAAAGAAAAAAGAATTCAATATTTACCTAGGGTATGTCCCTCTCCCCATACTGGATCAAGAACGCATCTACATATTCTCATTCAATGGATCCCACTCCCATGAATGCGAAGGAGGTCCAAACTCATACTGAATACGGTCAAAGTACGCCAACGTATTGTCCCCCCAGATATCTCGAGGTCCCGGCTGGGGTCTGAAATCCAGCCCTTGACGGATTTCGTTTCTACACAAATTCCGATCATACAGGATATATCCATCTCCGCAAGGAACCCACTTCTCTCTATCTTGTAGGTCCACTTCGAAAGTGCGTTCTACTGGATCCAAATTCATTATGTGATGGTGTTCCGTGCTAAGGGAGCTGAGGTGAAGACTCTCCAAAACAGGCATAGCCTCGATGCACGAGAACACGGTTGACCACGATCCACCTACTAGAAGAACGCCATCAAGACACAGCTTTGTGACAGTGGGGTGGTTTTTTAGAAAGAGAATAATGTCATCTGGTCGCAGGGGAAGACCGCGTAGATAAAGTTCCTTCAGACAGCCGAGTCTAATGCTCTGGCTGATATGAGAAAAGACCTTGGTGTATCTTGGAAAAATGATGTGGTCTAAATGATAAAGGTGAAGATCTAGAGACGTGAGATTGGGCATGTGCGTAAGAATCGTTGCTGCGCCCGTAAAGTCTTCTGCATCAGACTCAAGATGTCGATTACGCCTGTAGGCAGACCTTGCTGCAAAGGCATCGCGAAAAAGACACTCTCCCTGGTCAAGCGGTGCTCCTTCAATATTTGTAAGTGTTGAGAAGCTCAGCCCGAAAGATTTGATGCTTTTGCAAGCATCACTGAAGCTATCTGAGTCCAGCGTTCTCAAATGATCTTCAACGTGTCTGAGCTGCACACTGCATAGCGGCGTGCCAGGGAAGATCTGGAGTTTTTCAAGGTGGATCCTGCTGCTGGATATGGCTGAGGTGATTATGCGGAAGGTTTGAGATGTTGCTGTCCAGACTGAAGGCCAACTTGAGTTCTGGCTGGCGGATCGATACCATTTGTGATGTTCAGCTGGTTGACAGGTCTTGGTAAGACCTGCGATGATGCAGGCATCTAGAGTGATGGCCCGGAGATTCGTAGGTTTTATAAAGATACTCGATAGCAAGTCAGTGACCTTGCTGACGTCCGTGTTTGTATCTTGTTGGATTCTTGTCTGCATCAAATCAAGATCTCGCTTCGCCTCTTTTACTTCTTCATCCGTACAAGCCACGTTCCTCTCGCGCAGATCATCGACGCGTTGGCGATAATTTTCCGTATCACGCCTCAATTCGTCCTTGTCAAATCCAGACCATTTCTTTCTTGTTCGAACAGTAGCTTCGGCTGGCTGTGTATCATAGAGTGTTGCAATAACAGTGAGCTCTCTCAACACGGGTCCCAGCTGAGGGTGAGACAATCTATCTGCAAGAGATTGTAGACTAGCCAGCGATAGATCGGTCTTGGCGGACCTGAAGAAACGAGAGTGGATGGTGTTGGTGGATAGCTGGCGTGAAGTGAGACGCAAGTTGGTGAAGGTTGCAAGGTCTGTATGGTGGAGGATTATGTCAAGTGGAATTCCAGACAAGCGGCTTAATCGATCAGAAGACGGCTGCACCAAGGAGACGTTCATTCTGATAACGCGTCGTGGTTCTTTACGATATTACGTGCCAGGATGAGTACAGAAGATTTGTGCACTGGAGCCCCAAACCTTTGGGAAATTCTGGTGATGAATGATGATTACGAACAAATAATTATCATGAGAGTAAGCATGCTACGGATCCTTAACTTGCGAGACTCAGCCGCACTTGTTGAACAGCTGGCAGCCTGAGATGGCCTAGATACTAGCCAGATAAGATAAGACAGAGAAGATGAGATAAGATAAGGACTCAACCTGCCAAGACCTCAAAAGAACTACAGTCTACGAACAGTTCACCAGAAAAAAAAAGAAAGCATTCTTCGCAAGGAACTCCCGAGACTATTTATCTTACTTCAATTGAAGACCATCCTGCCGCATGATCCGTGATACAAGACTTGGCGGGTTTTGTTTCAGGATAGTCAAGATGAGACCATGACAGCTAACCCAAAACGCTGGTGAAGGCGCCAACTCATCCCAAGTTCGTATAACATCAGTCACTTCCCCCCAATCTCGCAGTCAGAATCTGGTAACAAGGCTGAAACCAAGAAACGGGGTCTCCAAGGCCGGGACCAAGGCCTTCCGCTGCAGGGAAACATGGGGCCAGGAGGTCGCCAAGCCCGCCAATGCGACGGTTTCAAACAGGGGGGGGTAGGTTATCTGACTTAACGTTATGCCTCTTAAGCTTAACCCAACTCTATCTATTGTGCTTTGATATCGAGCAGGGGAGGGGAGCTGAGACAAGTGCACATCGCCAAGATGCCTCCTCCAAACACATCTCCCTACGGCGTGCCAACTTTCCGAGCTGGGAACGAGGCGCGAGAAGAACAAAAATCATGACATTTTGGGGCGGATTCAATAGAGGCCGAAGGGTAGCCACGTCTCATGTTCCTGGACGAAATGCGACCCCAAAACATCATAGCCAAGACGAAGAAAAACCTCGTCTTTTCCCGCGCTTTTAGCCTTTTTCATCCCTCTCTCTCTCTCTTTACACATTCTTTCTTTTCGCTCTATTTCCGCCTGGAGCGTGTTTTGTGATCATCACCATTCGATTCTTCTTTTGTCGTTTGTTTCTTCTTAATTTATTAACCTGCCGTTCATTCTTTACATCAACCTCGCGATCTGGTATCGCCGAGTCGACTTTCCTTCCCAATCGCTTGTCCTTAATACTGCTTGTGGCCTGCCATGCACTTTTCAACAATCATTTCTGCTTCCGCCTTTGCAGGTCTGGCGACTGCTTCTCCGTCGTTCTTTCGAAGAAATCCTCCTGCTGAGGAGGCTGCGCCTGTGGCATGCGAGCCAGTCACTGTTCATGAGACGGTACACGAGACTATTCATGTGACCGAGGTTGTACACCAAACCGAGACGGTACATGCGACCGTGACGGAGGTTCAGCACGTGCCTGTTGAGAAACCAGTCACAGTTATCGAGACTTCGATCGTCCACCAAGAAGTCGAGAAGCCTGTTACAGTCATAGAGACGGTCCATCAAACGATCGAGCAACCTGTTACTGTGGTTGAGACTTCTGTTGTGCACCAAACAGTTGAGCTACCTGTTACAGTCATTCACACCCAGCCCGTCGAAGTCGAGGTCGAAAAGCCGGTTACTGTTATCGAAACTGTCCACCAAACGATTGAACAACCAGTTACAGTTGTCGAGACATCTGTGGTACACCAGACCATCGAGCAGCCCGTCACAGTCATCCATACCCAACCAGTCGAGGTCGAGAAGCCTGTCACGGTGGTCGAAACTTCGGTTGTTCATCAGACCATTGAGCAGCCAGTCACTGTCGTTCACACCGTCCCAGTCGAGGTTGAGAAACCTGTGACAGTAGTTGAAACTTCTGTTGTACACCAGACAGTTGAACAACCTGTCACTGTCATCCATACCCAGCCCGTGGAGGTTGAGAAGCTCGTCACAGTGATTCACACGCAGCCCGTGGAGGTCCCAGTTCAAGTACCAGTTACGGTGATTCACACTCAACCTGTTGAAGTACCCGTTGAGAAGCCTGTGACTGTCATCCATACATCCGTGGTCGAGAATACAGTTGTCCATACTTCAGTGATTGAAGTCGAGAAGCCTGTCAACGTCGAGGTACCCGTCACAGTGGTGCACACTCAAGTCGTTGAGAAGCCCGTCCAGCAGATCCATACTGTTGAAGTTGAGAAACCCGTTGAGGTTGTCCACACCGTCGAGGTCGAGAAGCCGGTGCATGTGACTGTCATCCAGACAGTCACAGAACACGTCGCTGCCCAACCCACCGCTCATCCCGTCGAAGCCCCTCAAGAGCATCCAGTCGTGGTGATTGAACAGCCCAAGCATGAAGCACCACCGCACGAGACAGTTGTCGTGGAAGTGCCTGAACACGCACCAGCAGAAGAGGTTGCAGCGCCTCACGAGACCGTTGCAGCGGAGCATCCCGCCGCGCCGCCAGCTCACGAGACGCCCGTCGTCGTAGAGCACCCAGCAGCACCAGTCGCGACAATGGGCCACGAAGCGCCTGCTGCAGAACATCCAGCCGCGCCAATAGCGACTATGGCGCACGAGGCTCCTGCAGCTGAGCATCCCGCTGCACCTCAGCCCGCGGAGCCTCATGAAGGTGCAGGCGAGATGCCCATCGCTGAAGCCGAAGCTCTACAGCACCTCGACATCCCCGTTCTTTTACCCTCTGGTGGAGTTTCGGGCAAGAACGCAACAGTGGCGCCTACATATCCAGGACGTCGCGCTATTGTTCGTAGATGGTAGTTCGAATAGATCGCTGTACGAGTAAGATACACTCATGATACCTTAGAATGGAAGGGGTCGGAAAGGATAGCGCAGGCACAATAATAATGATCTGGACATGGTTGGCCTGGGATAAGTCTTGGATAGGATAAATGACTACAAATTGACATAAAATTTCCAAGCCTGCATGTTGGTGTGACGTTACCTGATCTAGTGCAATCGCAGTGTTTGAATTCCATGCATGCCTGCTTGAGCTTCAAGCTGACTTGTCTTTAGCTTGGGTATAAGACAAATCAATCATAACATCCAGGCGCTACTAAATATCGAGTCATTCATGTCAAAAGTCCCCTAAGCGGCAGAAATCTTCCATGTCCATTCAGCGCCTCGGATAACTGCGTGGCCGTATCCTACAGATTCGAATTCTGCAAAGTATGATCCTCACCAACCCTGGGGCCGTTTTCTTCGCTACTTCTAATTCTCCTTCAGATCCCTCTCAAGGTTTAGACAAGCCTGATTACCTAAAACCTTAGTAGGTTTCTGTTGGTCAAAGCTTTTGTGAAATAATTGGCTGGAGAAGTTAACTCATTATTTAATTGGTCTGTTGGTTGTCTCAATGATTACCTCCTGGTCACATGGCTGGTCAGGTGTTCGTGAAAACAGGGTGTATTTATTTAAACTGTTCTGATACGCTGCCTAACTTAATCCTTTGTCCTTTACACATCGCTCGGAGCGCCTTTCCACCACTTGATACAAATGGATGATGGAGCGCATCCGCCTGTTGCCGGGCAAGATCTCGTTATCGTGAAGCGTCCAGCTTCAATTGAACCAGAAACTGCATCCGATGCCAAAAGATTCAAGACATCTCATCACGAGTCGGACAGATCAGACACAGGAATCTGGGATATAGCTCGCAGAATACCCTTCCCAGACAAAGTGAGTGCGCTGGTCAATATAGATGCCAGTCGGCCTAACTCTTCCAAAGCCTGCTGTGGTTGAAGAGCGAGATGGCGAAATACAGTATCGGGTTGTTAACAATGATGGTACACGAGAGAGCATGGTTCTTCTTACAGGACTCAAGTGTTTGTTCCAGAAGCAACTACCAAAAATGCCAAAGGACTATATCGCACGCCTCGTCTATGACCGTACCCATCTATCCATCGCCATTGTTAAGAAGCCCCTGGAGGTCATCGGCGGTATATCATTTCGAGAATTTCGGATACGGAAATTTGCCGAGATTGTGTTTTGCGCCGTATCTTCAGATCAACAAGTTAAAGGATATGGCGCCCATCTCATGGCCCATTTAAAGGACTATGTCAAGGCAACGTCCCCGGTAATGCACTTCCTAACCTATGCAGATAACTATGCTACTGGCTATTTCCAGAAACAGGGATTTACAAAGGATATATCACTTGAAAAGTCCATTTGGATGGGTTATATAAAAGACTATGAAGGAGGAACCCTGATGCAATGTTCTATGGTACCCCGTATACGCTATTTGGAGGTTGGACGAATGCTTCTCAAGCAGAAAGAAACCGTGCTCGCAAAGATTCGACCTTTGAGTAAAAGCCACATCATTCATCAACCTCCTCAGCAATGGGCCGATGGCATTATCACTCCAATCGATCCGCTCACTATTCCCCATATCCGGGCAACCGGTTGGTCCCCAGACATGGACGAACTATCAAGGCAGCCGCGCCACGGGCCTCATTTCAACGAAATGAGGCGGTTTTTATATCAAGTTCAAAACCACAAACAAGCATGGCCTTTCCTCCACCCAGTCAATAAGGACGATGTGCCCGATTACTACAACGTCGTAATAACCCCGATGGACTTGTCGACGATGCTGGAAAGATTGGAGCACGATTACTATACCGCACCAAAAGATCTTGTCAAGGATCTCAAGCTGATTTTCAGTAATTGCCGGAAATATAATGACGCGACGACTGTGTACTCCAAGTGTGCAGTCAAGTTGGAAAAGTACATGTGGGGCCTTGTTAAAGAAATCCCCGAGTGGTATAACTTGCTAGAGGAGGATGAAGAGTGAACAGTGGAGTTAATGGCAATAGATAGTTCAGGAAACTCAAGGTGAGCTGGAGTAGATATGGATGCTAGGTAGATTTAGGCCGGCTTAAGTAAACTCTTGCATAGGTTTACTTAGCCTCAGGGAGGTTAATGTCCCTCCAGGCAGCAACTCTGTGCAGTCACATAGCAGGTCAGGTGCTTACAAGCCCTAGCTAATATATAAACACTCCTGATCCAGGTTCCCTTTTAATGATTCTTTTTCTTCTATATATCAAATATCACAGACCTGCAGTTACCTCTTGCAAATAGACAGTCAACACTATCCGTCTTGGGATCCCACTAGCGTCGCGAAGTGCTTAACTTCCGAAGACACCACCATCACAGTTAATACTAATCATCCTGTCAATGCTCAAGTACTACACTTGGAGGCCAAGGGTACCATCGGAAAGACTGGTGTGCCTGAAAAGGTGAGACTTGACGATCCAACAAATAGGAAGAATCCTGACTATTGCTGAGCCTGCTGTCATCGTTGAGCGAAATGGCGACGTAGAATTTCGGGTTGTCTTCAAAGACGGAGGCAAAGAGAGTATAGAAACACTGGACAATCTCAGGTCTATCTACCGACATCAATATCCGGAGATATCAAATGACAACATCGATCTCCTCAACGATCCCAAATATCGATCTATCGCTATCGTCCGCATGCCCCAACAGACTATCGGCGGGATAACATTTCGACAGCTTGGAACCTGGAATGTTGCTGAGGTAGCCTTTTGTGCTGTTGTATCTGAGGATCAGGTAAAAGGCTACGGGGCTAGCCTTATGAATCTTCTGAAAGACTATATCAAAGCTACTTCCTCCCACATAACCCATATCCTAACATATGCCGATAACTATTATATCGGATTCTGTGTTAAGCAAGGTTTTACACGGGCGACTCTTGATGAGTCTGTTTGGAAGGAGTGTAAGAAAGGGTATGAATGTGTGACCCTGATGCATATTTTGTCGATGGAGGCATTGTAGGTCGTCGGCAAAAACTGTAGGCTGATGGAAAGCAAGGAAGATGGAAGCTTTAACGATTTGATAAGAAGAGATGGGAATGCTTGATAGGTTGGAATGTCTTTTGATGAGCCTATTTAGCAGAGACTACTATGCCAATGCTGTTGCAATGTAATCTCACGTTGAACCGTGTCGTAAGAGCTTTGCACCAACAACCAAACACCTTCGTCAGACTTCTGTCCCCCAGACTTTCTCCAGCAGGCCTTAGTATCATCTCTGACATCGAATGGCCAACTGCAGTGGGCAACGACTTTAAAGCTCTCACGCTCAACGAGACAATTAACCGTGCAAGCTGCAGAGTCGACTTTGTTAAAGACACACAGAGCCCTGAGCGTTGGCATATTGGATATCGCCTCTCCAATCCAGCCAAAAAGATGATTTGAGGAGTTAGGAGCCTCGTCAAACAATGCCTGGTTAGTTCGTACGCAGGCATTCTGAACATTCTGCAAGTAAGCCCACGTGCGGAAGAATCTGGTCGCGTCGACACTAATGTCCAGGTAAATGTTGGTAAGAAACGGACATGCAAGTATCAGACGTCGGCCAAGGCCTGGAAGGTGTTCAGAGGGCCCGGTACTGTTCAGCGGTTTTGACGTAGGCTGTTGCTGAATCCTGATCTTAGTCATAGCCGGGGAGAACGCAGATAGAAGCACCCGCAGATGGCGATGAAACTTATGCTCGGTTTCCCAACGCGCATGAGGTCTGACATCCCATTTAAATTCCCTGAGACGCGGAAGAAGGCTTACAATGTGAGCGATAGCATATGGATCGAAATGGCGAACACTTCGGCGAAGAATCGATAGGCTTGATATGACGTGGACCTCAGGACCTAACCTCCCTCCCATAGGCACGTCTAGCTCAAGCCAAATGTGGAAGTCCAACTCGCCATCGTGTATTAATTTATGTCCGTGATACGGAGGCGCATGGAAGACTTGAAGATCACTTGAGAGACTGTTATAAAAGTCCCCATTCCCATTGTCGCTGGGAGGATTGAGTGCTCGGTATTCTCCCGCCGTCTTCTGCCAATGACTTTTGGCATCAGCAATGATCTCCAGCTCGATGCCGGCGTGATGACAATCCTCTCTCCTCCACTGAAAAAGCTCCATGAACAGACCTCGCAAAATCATCGTAAAAGCGCGGTTATTTTCCTCCTCTTGAAGCCTTAGCCACGGGCTATTGCCGTATAGCGTAGAGGACTTTTGTACGAGGGCTTGCATTTGCTGATTTATGTTTAGGAACTTGTTGTCCTGATCAAGAAACGGATGTTGAATGTGTTTGTGAGTCGGCAGGTCGAGTCTCACGCCAATGCGTTGGAGATACTTTCGACGTCGAGGGTTATTCATGAACGTGGTGATGAAGGGCAAGATATCGGAGGTTGACATCTCTACGCGTTTGAACGTGAATATCTCGAACCAATCTTGCCATTCTCGGGACACGCAGGCGTATCGCGCGATGGAGCCTTTTTCATGAATGGTGGAATTGGCAACGAAGTCGAGTATTTCTAGTCGAGCCTCTGCGTACAGGCTGTGCCAGCGCATTTTGTCCTCTGGTGGAAGGTACAGTATGTTGTCTGTAGTACTCGCTGTGTCGAACCTCCATGGACGGTCGTACCAGGTTATTGCTGCATTGGAGAAAATCTCTGAATGAAGTCCTCGTAACTGAGAGGAAACTGGGGGGCAAGACTTAGATATACAGTATTTCTCATGTTTATGCTTTCAGATTAGGGCATGTGCGCGTTGGAGAGTTTGTTGCTGATTCGATGGGATGCTTTATAGTTCTCTTGAACTGTAATTGCGATATATTTCTGTCTCTGAGGGATTGGGCCGACTTGTTTGGAAAGGATGTTTGATAGGGTTTCAGGTGACATCTTATCTCCTTCAGAAACTTAAACCAGTCCCATGTTAATTTAAATGCTTCCTGCTGAGAGCGATCTCGTATCGCCATGAGAAGTACTCCCTCGCGAGGATTTGCGAATGACCGAACAAATGTTCCAGCTGTGAAGCACAGCGTATTGGACTTCTTTGAGACTCACACCTATATGCAGTAATTGATCTCTGTTTGCACTGATGAGGTCTGAGCCATATATCTCAGCCTCATGTGATAGGCGGAGCTCTTAATTAGACGTTATCACGGCGCCTCACCAAGCCTCCGGAGTATGATCCGCCTATCAACCAATGACATTATTCTTCACGTAAGCGCCCTCCATCGCAAACCCGCATATTATTAGGGTTCCGATTGGCGTGTAATATCCTCCAAAATCTCCTCAAATGAAGACGGTAAGCTGAGGGCTGATAAATATTCAGTTGTAATCTAGAAGTCTGTGACATGCTTTTGGGCAAATGGGGAAGGCGTATGATTACATACTGGTCTATACTGGATCAGAACCGGCGATACAATAGGAGTAGAAGGAATAAATAGCCAATGCGCTCTGGTCAATTTTGAAGCTTGTTCCTCCGTTACCCATCCTGTGGGGGCCGCCCCTGTATGGATCGCTCACCAGCGGAATGTCATCATAGACTGAGGTTAAGAGACTTGATGTTGTGAATATCACAGTTTGAGAGTAAGATTACTAGCCTCAATCTTCTTGTTGTATACTTTGAATAGTTCTCATTGAAAAGGACCGAGATCATAAACCTAATAAAGATACACTTCCTTTTTGTTCCCTTTGATACATTTTCCAAGTAAAGTACCAGCACCCACTCTCTCATAGGATGCCTTTTGAGTTTCGATGGCAAGCGACTTCGGTTGCACTAGTAACACATAATGGACTTTCTCAGCATCCGACATATCCCCTTTCTGTTTTCCAAGCACAATACAAAGGGTCCCTGCCTTCTTGGAATTCAGGGGCGAGTCAAAAACAAGCGTTGAATCCGTATATCCGATGTCGTAGTCACTCGCTAGGGCGACCAGCACACCGCTATTAGTTCTTTTGTCACCAGAGTCCCACTGGCTTTGTAAAGGTTCCCATTCAGTGCCGCCGAACTCAGCCGGGATGTAATCAATACGGCCACTATAAGCCATCCACGACCACGAGGGCACCATGAGAGCACCAGGACCGGACGCGAATGAGATGCGATCGAGAGATGTGACTGTTTCGGAACGACGCCAGAGTAGACTTCGGCGAAGGAGACCACGGCGACGACCTCCTGGCCGGTCTTCAAAGAAAACACCAAATTGTCCCTGTATTTTCAGGGCCGAGACAATTCGTTCTTGAAGACCGTTGATTGCCCATGGTCGGTCAGAGGGACGCGTTAGAGCAAGCCCAGAGTACATCTTGTAAAGATCTTGGTACCCAAGGATCTTGGCACCTTTGTCGGCTTCCATCATCAACTGGGGGAAGTTCGGGTCGCCCAAAAAGGTCGCTCGTTGGCTATTGTGATGTTAGAAATGAACCACGGTCTCACAGAGAGCAACCTGCCTGTACATCTTGCACATAGACTCGCAATGGACACCATCGCCGCATTCAAAGTAGGTCTGATGTTCCGTAAAGTAAATAGTTCGACGCGCAAGCGCATGCTCTTGTAAGACCCAGCCTCTCCCGTTCAGAGACCCTTCCAGGACATGGGACTGGAAGTCATCGATGATCTCACGAAGGTAGAATGGTTCTGAGCCTTCTCGGCGAAGTGTAACGCTCAAGGCTTTTTTCCTCGGCCCGAGGAAACCTGCGGAGTGACCAGGAGAACGGCTTGCAGCAAGCACGCAATATGCGCCACTGTAAACCTGTTCCATTCGCTTTGCTTCCTGGCTGAAGTCCCCATCAGAACCTTGGATGATGCATATAGAATCGATCCATAGGTAGGGACGACCAAGAGCTCGTGTCACGATAACAGAGTCCCTAAAGGTCGCTGGGAGCTCTTCCATGCCGATACCGGCGCGGTGAGCGTCAATATTTGTTGTCAGAGTACGAAACTGAGTGCCTGTGCCCCACTGATGAGACAGAGCTACCCAGTCTCCCTCGTTACTGGAGTCAGTCTCGACGAGATGGACTTTTTCGTCTCCATCCTTGCCAACAGCAATGACTCTGGTCGGCAACCTCCTGCTTGTGCCCGAGTTACTAAAGGTGTTGGAGCCTCGGCGACACATGCTATGCGAATTATCACAACTTAACAACCATTGCCGGATAACTTCAAGATATGCGGTGCTGCCAGCGGGAGACATCGTAGGGAGGCCGACTTGAACCTGTTTGTCGATTCCAGTGCGAAGATCTGAAACACAATAAATAAGTATATGGATAAACAAAAGGAAGAGCGATATGAAGAATTTGTGGCTCTGAGCATACCAGGACTCCGAAATAAAGTGGCAACTGGTGTATGGCTGTTTAAGAGAATAGTTGATTGCTCCCTGATAAACTGGATGTGCGGACTCTTGTTGCCAACCTTCTGGGTTAGTTTCCATAAGGCGGTGCATAGATGACAAGCGTAGGAGTTGGAATTGCGATCCAATTGGTCCCAGGTATAGGAAATGGTGAAGGTCGGTGTCCAAACATAATTTCTGAATGTTTGGCAAGAAATGCACAGCTTTGAAGACTCAGGAATACTTGTATCAAGCAGGCCTCTAGACTTGAGAGACGACAGGATAGCGTTTACCATGTCGTTATCGATGGTGCGTTTCCAATCCTCTTCTAGCTATTCAGCAGTCAATATTTTCCACGGTTGCTAGTCAGGAACGGGAGCTAACATTCTATTCAACAGGTCAATTGAGCTCTCATGGTTTTGGATCGTCGAGGGCATTTGTCAAACTCACCGTCTAAGGAACGCAAGGAAGAGGTTAGATTGAACTCTGTATAGCAGTTCGTTCGAATACCTACTCTCTGCAGATGTTCATTAGCTCCGAGGACCGAAGAGGACAGGTAATAAACATGGTTTCTTACGCCCTATGGGAAGTTAGGAGATGTCCTGACAAGGTTATACCTAAAGATTAGGTCTGCCGCGATATGCAAGCTATTAACGTACATACTAGGTCCAGTTAACCACAGTGTGAGACAGGAAGATGACCAGAAGTCAACTTACATCCTATTGCCAACCCATCAGTCATACGACACATAATGACTTGCTGTGATTATAGACTTACTTGCTAAATATTTAAAACAATAGATTAATACATGGTGCCTATAAACTCATGAAAGAAAAGTAAATACGTACTCTTTCTGTCAACGACAACGCATGTGTTTGTGTCACAGACAGACCTCCTTCCAGCCCGCTGGCAGGTTGCTCTACTGACTGCTCACGCAGATGTCCTGTATATTCAGTAGCATCGTCCGGAGGGGGGAGAGGGGTACCTGAAAGCCAATAATCTTCCGTGTGATCCTCATTGATAGCACTCATATGGCCGAAGAGATCATAAGATCGAGCCCGGCGTCCTCTGGCTGATGGAAGTGGTTTGGGAACGAAGCTGTCTTGTGATTCTGAGTCAATCACTGTGATGGATGGGATACTTCCTGATGTCTGATGGCTTTCCGACATTGAAAGATCCTGCATATGTTGTGTGATAGTCGGGGGGCGACCGCTCAACCCAGGTCGGGTCGATAAATTGTTTGTTGATCCGTATCCATCGGGTAAATTGACCACTAGCAAGCGATCCCTGATGAGCTCAAGCAGGTCACCCAAAGCAGTTGCTCCAATCTCACAGACTGGGTCTTTGGCCATATGGTCCATCCATTTCTTGACAACCTTGTGAACCTTGGCCACTTCCTTGTCATCGATTTCATAGAAGCGAACAAAGTCACGCCTCACTTGATAGAAGCCTTGCTTGAACTTGGTCAATCCGTGTCGGCCATACATGAGCCAGATTAAGAACTCCAGCCAAATGCAGCCCATTGCCCAGACATCGTAGAGTCGGGATCGCTTCCTCGCAGCTTTGCCATGGGGATTATTCAGATCCGGCACGAGAAGAGTGTTGTTTTTGACAGTTTCTTCTTCGGGTGGCTCATATAGGCGGGTTCCAAAACTTGTTGTTGTCTGTTTAGTTCGCACTTGAGTCAAGTCTTGATGCTGCTTGGCGAGGCCCCAGTCAGCAATTTTCAATGTTCCTATCTTGCCAGGGTCGGTCGAGTCCTTGAACCAAAGGATGTTTTCTGGCTTCAAGTCCCCATGACGAAAGTGTGTGTTTGACGACTCTTTCTTGGGATTATGAACCTGACTGAGTGCCTCAGAGAGTCCAAGTAGTTGCTCGAATGCGTCCTTGACCAGGTTGGCAGTCAAACGATGCTCCATATTGTCCCAAAGGTTTCTTAAACTCCCGCCATCGGCCCATTCG